>JAANDG010000320.1:0-166221 GCA_036852015.1 Pelodera strongyloides
GAGTATGCTACCGTAGTGATCTATGATATTTAAAACATTTTTCGACCAGGCTTCGACTCCCGTTTCAGTGGACAAAATTTTAGGAATGTCGATTACATGGGTTCTATCGTAAGCGTAGCCGGTTACCAAATATTTCCACATAAAAAACTTTTCATGACCAGTTGCCAACCACGTAGTGACCAGTTGTTACCGGTTTCGGAGATAAATTTGCCACCACGTGGTTGCGGAATGGTCACCAAATGGTTTGGACGAAAAAAACCGTGTACTGTACGATCTGCATCTAATGACGCTGCAATAACGTGCGTTGATGGAAAAAGAATTATTTTTTGGGCGGAGCTTCAGTGCACGCGAAAAAAAAAGGAATCGAATCGCGAAGTGAAAATTGCTTTTATACTTCTTCCTGTTGATTGTTCTCTTACCTTTTCCATTCTCTTTGCATTTGCTTTAGCGAGCCTCTCCTTAGTGACGAATGGTAAGCCTCGAAGGTTCTCCTGAAACATAATTTTAATCAGATTTCTCTTTCGACTTCGTATTTTGATATTAGAGTGAATGTGCTTGGGATGTCAATGGCGCCTTTTGTTCTAGTATATTTTCGTTTAAGCGAATTGGCTCGTTCATCATGATTACTTACCGCTTAATTTTTCTTCAGAATGGCCGGTGACTCACCGAATGCATCGGTGCGAAACCGTGCTGCGGCTGGGCAAGAGGCTCCAAATACGAATGCTGAGGGCAAAGTTCTCAAGAACCGACCCAAAGGTAACCATTTTCATTCCTTAATTACCGATGTTGTGGTGGAACAAATTGTAATATGACGATTTGGGCTCTATTTTACAATAGGCGGCCTTAGCGTTTTTTAGGCGGCCCTTACTAATAGGCGGCCTTATTTGAACTTTTAGGCGGCCTTATTAATAGGCGGTCTTAAACAGGCGGCCTTAACGATTAGGCGGCCTTAGTATAATAGACGGCCTTAACGATTAGGCGGCCTTATTTTTTTTCTGTTTTATCATTTTTTTGTGCCTTTTTTTGGGTTTCCCCCTGTTTCACTCAAATATAACAAATGGAGGAACTTAAACAGAGGAGGACAGTGGATTCTCGGTATCATTGAGCGCGGCACTAATAAAGTAGCTATGTCCGAAGTCCGAATTTGCTAGGGCTAGGAAAGACGCGGCCACTTTGCTCCCATTAATACATCAGAACGTGAAGCCCTTCATTGTGTGAGTCTGTGAGTGAAGGACGAACCGCTTATGGAGGTTTGATTAATCTTGTTAACCAACACCAGCATAGGTGGGTCGACCATAAGATCAATTTTGTTGATCCCACTGACCCGGTAGTCCACACACAACCAACTGAAGCCACTTGGTGTGCGCTGAAAGGTGCTCTAAGACATAAGAGGCAGTACCAATGAGCTAATGCCAACTTACATGCATCAATACATGTTTCGGCGTTCTCATGGCGGCCCTAGTAAGCTGATGAACAAATTGCTCTCCGAAATTAGTAACTCATACCCTGTTTAGCTCCCCCTCTCGTTAATCGGTGTTCTTTATTACATCACATGCTTAGCTATTTCTTTTCAATGTGAAATAAATGTTGAGTATGATATTGATCTCATTGGGAATCATGCAGCTACACTGTGATTAAAAACCAGCAGTGTACGCAAAGTATAATAAAATAGAAAAAGCAAGAAAAATCAACGAAAATTAACATTTTTGTCTAAGGCCGCCTGTTTAAAAATAAGGCCGCCTATTCGTGAAGGCCGCCTGTCTAAGGCCGCCCATTCGCTAAGGCCGCCTATAAGTTCAAATAAGACCGCCTAAACACCTAAGGCCGCCTATTGTAAAATAGAGCCACGATTTGTATAATGGCTCAGCCAGAAATCCAGACAAAAATGTAGTTTTTATATGTAATAGGATCATGTTAGTTTATACAATGTTTACTCTATTTTGTCAGCAGTATGAATAAAAATGAAAAGCCGATTCTTGTTTGGTTTGTTGCCCGCGGTTGCGGTGCCACGGGCGACACACCTTGTCCATCCTTGGTTACTATGAAACACGCCATATGGCTTCTTCTAAGTCTTTTCTGGAATATACAGCCTTTTACGCGCAAAAAAAAAAACGAACTGCCTTTTTTGAAAACATCCTTCGTATTAAAAATTACTATTCCTATCTAATCCCAATCTCTCTATTACAATGGACTGCCTGGAGCGATGCTTCACTAAACGTAGTGTCGCTGAGAAACGCCCAAAGTGTAAGTAGTAGTATTCTGTCTTCCTACGTGCCTACAAGCCATAATCATAATACGCCATAAAACACTAGTTTGATAGCAAAGCTGTGTTTTTTTGTTCTGTGCTTTAAGTCAAAGAAAGATGCATGTATTAGCGGTTTCCTGATTGTATATTTTGGTTTTAGATGATTTTCTATTTTGTAACTTTTCCATTTTTCAGCATCGAGACTCCGCCAACAACAACTTGCTGCCTGGCAGCCAATTCTGACTGCAACCACAGTGATTCCCACAGTGTTTTGCGTTGGAATCGTGTTCATTCCCATTGGAATTGCACTTTACCTGGCCAGTCATGGAGGTAAGGGGGAATTGTGATACATAGCTTTTTTTACTTTCGTTGAGAGCATTGTCTTGATTCCGCTATATCATTCGATTGTGTGCGAGGTCTTTTTTGACTTCCATGTAATCCGGTCCACTGGTGTCGTCCAGTCGTCTTGCATCTTTAAAACTTTATTGCGATATGTTTGCTATGCTATATGGATTCCGACCATTCCGGGTCATGTTCTGCATCGCATTATGCAAATTATGCTTGACAACAGCTCGCAGAACAGTTTGTCGCAGTCGAAAATTATTCTCATCTAATTTTAGTTGAAGAAGTCCGTGTGGATTACACAGATACGTGTCCACAAATGTCGCAAATGGATTGCCGGATTGATTTCACTGTGCCCAATGATATGGAGGTATTGTTTTCTATCTCACAATCTCACAATCAGCATATTGGTTATTTTATAAATGAGAACACGTCCACGTCCCTCCTCACTTCCCCTCACTCTATTTACCCTCAAGCTGCACCCACGATTCCTGCAACATGTTGATAGCTTTTTATTTTTAGATACTTCAGAATAAAGAATGAATGACATTTTGATTAGTACGTCTTTGATAGGTGATAGTTCCTATCTATCTCAGAAATGCTATCAACTTCCGGTGTGCATCATGTTTCGTGGCATCAGTTTAACAACGGTCGTTCCCAAATCGGAGTTATCTCTTTTTGGTTCTTTTCGCAAAAATTGGTTTAGGGTCCCGTGTACTTCTACTATTATTTGGAAAATTTCTTCCAAAATCATCGGCGTTATGTGAAGAGTCGTAATGATCAGCAGTACCTGGGAAAGTTGGAGGTTTGTTTGAATCGAATAGGATATAGCACTTCCTTGGGTTTGTTTATGTTATTGATTATCTTGTTTTGATATTAACTTTACTCGTGTCAAATGTATTATCTAAGAAAATGTATGTAAGTATACTATGCTTGCGGATCATTGAGCCTTTTTCCTCCTATGGTATTATGATCGCAGTTATATTGAATACTGTATTCTGAGAAGAATAATTCGCAGTGCTGACTCCGGGGCACCATTGCATGAGTAGATTGAATCCAGCCTTCGTTAGCCTTCTTTATAACTTTCTTTGTGAACCATGGTGGTAATATGATTTATGATTACTGATTACGAACTTAACGAACTATGAATAGAAGAGAAGTGCTCAATGAAACAATGTATGTATCGTACTTTAGATTACTGATTACGAACTAGGAATATAAATTCTCAATGAAACAATGTATGTATCGTACTTCAGAACGTGGCCGAATGCGAACCATTCAATAAGGACAGTAATGGACGTGTTATTGTACCGTGTGGAGCTATTGCTAATTCGATGTTTAACGGTACGCGATATAAATTCTCAATGAACCATTCAATAAGGACAGTAATGGACCAAAAACCGCGAAAACTCGCGGTTTTTGGCATACTTGCAAACCCCATATATCTATAGTGTGATGTTTCACTCAAATCTCAAATGTTCTTGGAAGTGTGCTTGTGGATGTTTTCTTTCTGTGCGTCTCTCTTGCTTCCAGTGTAGACTTCGACCTATTGTAGTTTGTAGTTTCGTTTGTGATACACCTTTACCTTTCAGATACGTTCCGTATCTTGGCTCCGGACCAAATAACTAACATCCCGTTGACCACCGAGGGTGTTTTGTGGGATGTGGACAAGAATAGAAAGTTCAAGAATCCCGATGGATGGACGAATGGGGCTGGGTGCACGGGAGCATTTGCGGTAATTTATTGTATAATCATAGAAACTCACAAAAAAAAGGAATTAAAGCGAAATGTCGGCTGGTTTTTGAAGCGCATCGTGGACGTTTGAATTCGTATGTATCCATGCAACCTTGCTCAAATTTAGCTCGATTTTTATTCTCATTTATATTCATTTGCACAAGCTGCATAAGAATGCTGGTGTACTCGATGTGTTTCAAAAACCGGTCGATATTTTGCTTTAAATCAACGTTAACGTTGTAAATAGAAGTCAGTCAAGCGAAAGCCAACCTTTATGTGTATTCAGAATACGTCGAAGCCTCCCAATTGGCCTAAGCCAATCTGCGAAATGGAGGGAGGGTTACAAAATGTCGATTTTATTGTATGGATGAGGACTGCAGCACTGCCCAACTTCAGGAAACTATACAGGTTTTTGTAGTTTGTACCATTTTCGATTTTGCAATGTACATGATTTAATTGATGTCATTCATCCCGCACTGTTTTTTCTTAATCTCCTTTATTTATGTTATACTAACCGTGAAGGTGCCCTTCTGTTATTTTTCTATCCAAATTATTTCGAGCTCTGTCTGTTAGAGACTGAAAAATTCGTGAATTTTATTGTGTACATATTGATTGAATTTTCAGAATTTTGGATCAAACGGACTCGACTTATTCAAAAGGACTTCCGGCGGGCAACTATAAACTCGTTGTTATGAATAGTGAGTTTTGTTTTGAAACGCTTTTTTTTGTTGTGACTAGTGAAGGTGATCTCTCTTTTTATTGTTTCACTTTGTTGCGCTGGGCGATATTTGTTTAATGCTCGATGTTTCAAACAGTTGGTTTACCTAATGGTTGGTTTGGAGTTAAGTGTACTTGGTGTAGTGTACATAATTTGACGATAACACAATATGTTTGAGTTTCTTGTAGAAGGTGTTATAATCTTATTATATAAAGGAGAAGAGTTTACTTTTTTGTTTGTGTGAACATAACGAAACCTGTTCATAAAGAAAATTTTCTATTGGCATAGAGCATACAAAATCTTTGCCGCTGGCGAGATTCGAACCCACAGCAGCGCGCAACCTCTCGATTCATAGTCCAACGCTCTACCTGTTGAACTATGCTAGCTTATCACAAGCATAATCCTCTGCCCAACATACAACACCTTCACTGGCAAATTTGCATGGTAGCATTCGTCGAGTGGAGATCCAAACTGATATTATACGTTTCCACAATCAGAGACGTGTGAATGTGTGGGAGGAGAAAGATCCGAGAGTTAACTTTTTACATTGCAGCAGTTCTTTTTTAAATAAGGAAACAATCGGCCGAAGGCCGATTCCTCCAGTCGGAGAAGAGCCCGTAGGGCTCTTCGAACGGCTGGTAATATTCATATTCCAGCATAATGATTTAATGTGAATAGAGCGTACTCAGTGTACGTTGTTGCCGGCTTATTTTGGTGGTTACATTGCAGGTAGTTTAGTTACTGATATAGATACTGGTGTTGCGCGCTCTCAAGTCTGACGAACTTTAAGAAGCCTTTAAGAAAATTGATTATTGGATTGTTCCTTATTGTACAGTAGTTCTCTTCTATTTCCAGATTTTCCGGTGCACCAATTCAACGGTCGAAAACATTTTGTCATCTCGACGACTTCGTGGGCTGGAGGGAAGAATCCCTTCCTGGGAATCGCCTTCTTGGTTCGTTATAATTATTCTAATTTTTTATGCATTATTTTAGTAGCTGATGTATCAATATTTGGGGTCTGCAAATACTAGGCTTAAAATTGTTTTCTGACATGAGGACATTCGTCAAGTTACAGTATAAAACATATAACTTGCCATCAAGTCTATCGCACATGATGGTAACGTTATCATCAAAGAACACAATATCTGTGAATCTGTGTGATGTGGATCACACTCATACTGTATGTTGGGGAACTTATAGTGTTTTCCTGTTCGTCACGTCTTTTACAGTGTCGAGAAAGCAGTTCCTTTTGTTTAGGTCGTGGGATCCCTGGCAATACTTCTAGCCATCATATTCGTCATAATTCACATCAAATTTGGACACTCGTGAGTTTTTTTATTATCTTTTGTGAGTTGAGAGAGAAGGGAAAATTTTGCTTTTTACTGTATTTAGACGTTTAGACGTTCCAGTGAGTGAGCATTATTGTTAGGCCGGTTAGCCCTGAAGAGAGTTTGTGGGTCGATTATTTCCTAAGGGAAGTGAATTAGTAAATTGTATTTATTTGTAGGAAATTAAATTGCTTTCAGAGTCGATGAGCTGAGCAATATCAACCGGCAGTGAGAGGTTCATTGGTTTGTGAACGTTTTTATAATATAACCGTGACAGTTGTCTTATTTTTGTATTTTGTTGTTAGTAAGTATGTAAGTAAGCTTACACCCCCTCCCCTATTTATGTCTAAAAACTGTTTTTTTTTTTTGAGGATTTACTGGTGCACAATGCACATATGCGTTTTTACGTAAGTATTGCTGACGTAAATATTCAAATAGCTGGCCCAAAAGGAGCTCACTGTTTTTCTTGGCCTGGGGTAGGGGGGAGGGGGTTTTCAATTTTCATTTCATTGTTTGTGTGTACGTTTTGGTTCTGTCTGTTGTGCCCTTCTGTGTAATTGTAATTATTTACAAAGACAAAGCATACATATCTAACTAGTAGACCTGATTTTCTTGTACTAAATCTCCCTTTCTGCCATTCTTACTGAGCTGAAAGAGCATTGATGTTGGTTGTGATAGAATATGTATATGGGATGCCAAATTAGTTAGCTTTGATTTTTTTTATTAGGTAGTAACATTTTTTATGATACGCTTCTTTTTTGCTTGGTTTGCCGTTTTGTGTAAATCTCTGAAAATCCTAAAGTTAGGTTTTTGTTTGAAAGCATTAGCGTAGAGTGGGTGGGTATTAGGTATGCAAAGTATGCCTCTATTACCTGGTCCTGCAACCTAACACTGATTTGTTCTCTATCCCTTGAATACGCCTTAGAATGGTTTATCTGAAAGATTTTCTCTTTTTTTATCTAATCTGGCACATAATTGTTTGTTTTTGCTGGCTGTGTTTTTTCTATGAAACGTTGAAAGTAGTTGTGATGAAACGTAAAGTACTTTTCTGTGATAAGATTTCTATGTAACTGGCATAACTAACATGGAAAACGGGGGAAACTATTTGAGGACGAATTGTGAGAAAATGGTCGCGAAGTGGTCTCTAAATGGTCAGTGACTCTCCTATTCGTTCGCTTTAAACCATTCGGCGACCATTTTTCAGTAGGGTTCTGTTCGTTTTCCTGTGGCAATAATAATTATTTCCTTTTAGTTGACAACCTTTTCTACTCGCATAATTTCAATTGTAGCCATGTTTTTTCCTTCTTTATTCAATTTTAACGAATTGTAAAAAAATGTAAATATTTTTTAGAAAAGTTTTTGACTTGCTTGTTTGTTGCATGCTTCTTTCTGGAAACTACATTATGTGTAAGTATTTTAGTGGTCGAACAAAATGTTACTCATAAATGTGTGGTTTGCAGAGTGAGACAGAGAAATAGGAGAAAGAATGGTTCATTTTATTCTGTTTACTTTGCTGTGAGCAAAGTGTATAACATGGGAAGTATGATTCACAAATAGAAACTAGCAATTCTAAGAGGGGTAAAGTTTTAAATATAAAACGAATGTCGATAAATATACAATGGTACATAATGTAAATGCAATGTAAGAGCGTATGACATACCAAGAACACCGGCGTAATTGATAGAACGCTATTAACTGTTTATATTTGGATTCTTTATGCATTTAAAGGGACAGGCCCATCAAAGTAAACCTATATTTACGATACGTTCATAATGATTATAAAGCAATTTTATTACAATATATACAAACCAAATTTCACCTTCATTCACCCTGGGAAACTTTTTTCCGATGCGCTCAACGCATATGTATACCGTAAAACGGAAATTTCCAAGCTGCCTATGCAAATTTATCGTAAAATTAGACTGCGATCAAAATTTGCATACACAGCTTTGAAATCTGCAGCCTTTCGGTATACATTTACGTTGAGCGCATCGGAAAAAAGTGTCCCGGGGTGGATGAAGGTGAAATTTGGGTTGTATATATTGTAATAAAAATGCTTTGCAAACAGTATGAACATCTCGTAAACATAGGTTTAATTTGATGGGCCTGTCCCTTTAAGAATATAACGATGCGGTAGGTATTTGTATACCAAAGGTTGAATGGACAGTATTTGTTTCGGATATGTAATAAAGTTTGATATACCAGTGGCCGTATGCACGAAAAGCGGGAACCTCCCAGGGTGGGAGAATTTGTCTCTGTGTGTCCTGATTTGTGTGATCCCTCTCTTTCTCTCACCACTGGGAGGCTGGGAGCATATTCCCGGTGTTCGTGCATACGGCCACAGAATTAATTGGTACTTGAGTTCATCTACAAACAACACCAACTTCTCTTCTTTTCATTGACCATCATTTCTAGTTTGAGCGCTTCTTCTAGGTGGTCCTCCTCTCGCTGTTGTAGTCGACTGAAATTGGGATTTTAGTGGGGAGGGTTACTGTAAACGTGAGATCTGGGGGTACTGTAGGGGTTCTCGAGAAAACTACGTTTTTCAACGCGCGCTTTTGCGAATTGGCCGCGCTAAACGGTGCAGGGCAAAGCATCCAACTTCGCGCGAAAGGTTTAACATTCCAGCCGGCGCATCTACCACATGCATTTCAAAAACCGGCTGTTATACCGCTTTCCAACAAACAGGGAAAGTGACTAGACATAGCTTACCTTGCCATGGATATCATGCACTCTTGTATTCCGTACCCAGTGAAGGCACTCGTTTCAAAGAAGAGAATTCCGAATTCTTCAGCCAGACGACGTCCAGCACGGTAGGTGAGCGAACGGGTTTCTTCAGAAGCGAACAGATCCACCTGATGTCAAGGAAAATAAGTACTAGTTATAAAACGATACTCTGAGGCTCTGATGGTGCGCGGGGAAAATAATGAGGTGTTATACCTCGCCCAGTATTTGCCAGACCCTCGCCAGATTCTTGCGAGTGCACTATTTGTAAACACCTTTTTCGCGGAAAACTAGCGAAGTCGCCGCGCAATTATGAAGTTACGTTAGGCTGTGCGGTGGGCGAAAAGGGGAAAATGATAGGTAATTTTGGCATAGGGCGGCAACCAAAGGCTACCGTATGAATCAAATCATCAATTTTGTATCAAATATTAGCTGATTGATAGAATTATCTATGAAAAACAAGTAGGTACCTTATTTCCGACTAAACACATCACCACGTTGTCATCAACTCCAGCACGCACAGAATCGATCCAATTCCTAGAAAATAAATTGTTTATCATATTAATAAATGTATTCATTTCATAATACTTAAAAGTCTTACAGTAAGTATACCGTACCTAACATGAAGAAATGACTGTTCCGATGTGACGTCATACATAAGCACCACTCCGTCTGCCTTGCGGAAATATTGTTTTGTTATCGAACGAAATCTGTAATGTAAATAATTACGTGATCGTTGATCGTATCTAATTGAGAAATTGTATTCTCCTTCAAGTCAGTATGGGTGCGCGGCCGGCGTGCCAACTGCCAACTAGAATTGGAACTGTATACTTTTCGCCGCATACCATTGGCGCACACCCCGCGCATCATGTGGGGTCGACCGCCATCTTTCTTATTTTAGATAAAATTTTATGGACGTAGTTGTTTGTTCTATCACAACAGTGAGAACTGACCGTTCCTGTCCCGCAGTGTCCCACAGTTGAACCGCAATTAACCGATCTCTCAGTTGAATGGTTTTCACTGTGAAATCTACACCGATTGTTGCGTTGAATAGTGGTTTGAAGCGATTGTAGCAAAACCTTAATTTGGAATTTAAAATATATTTAAGATCTTTACTTTATATGCCACGGTCCACGGGTCCCCAGACTTATTGCAAAAAGGACCACAACTTGGCAAGATCAGAAGCGTCGTAGAGGAGACATTTTCGGAAATTTCAGGAATAGGACGGAAGCTAATACTAGAAGACATTGGGATTGGCGGAGTAATGAAAACTAAATTGAAAACAAGCTTGTTTAAAGTCTAACCTGTGCAAGAAGCATGTTTTTCCCACTGCTGAATCTCCAACGAAGACCACTTTGAAGATACGATCCGGAGCTCGGAGGTCCTGGGAATGATTTTTACGCTCCGGGAAGACTTGCGGGAGCACGCGGAGTCAAAATTTGACGGAATGTTTTCGCTACGATATGGCGCTAGTCCAGCGCTTACTTTGCGAAATTTGGCGAAAAGAAGCTCACTGTGGAAAAGCTAACTGTGCGTGTTTCAGGAGGATCCTGTACAGCGATTTTCGATTTTCTTTTATGAAGAATATGACTAAACGCCCCGTTTTTATTTGTTTTCTCTTAATAAAATAGTAAATGTAAAGATATTACCAACTCTGGAGGTATCTGCGTGGAAGAAGGGCCGACTCCGTTTTCAACTTCGCTTAATTCCTGAACATTCTTTCTTTAATAGAGAAAATATATGGTCAAATACCATTACTACACTCTTCTCTATCTCTAGCTCTGATGATTGACTGCAAGTTCGCGGCGGCTACCTGGGCTTTGGCAAGTTCGCTCCGCAAACTATGTGGCGAGGATAACAACGTCGCGCACTTGCTGCTTCAGGCGTGTTCACGCCCAATAGCCGCCGCGAACTTGCCCGATACATGCGAGTTCGCCCAATTCGTCCCGCATAGAATGATTGCGCGCCTTCTTCTCGCCTAATAGTCGCCAGATAACCGCCGCGAACTTGCCGTCAATTATCATGGTGTGTCACACACAAACAATCGCAAAAGAATAAGAATAACCTACATGGGCCAGTGATTGTGGTGGTTGAAAGTATTCGTTCTCATCATACGGATCCGGCATAATTGGACGAAATTGTTCCTTCTAAAAAGCTCCATTTTATGTTTATTGTGATGTTTCAGGTTTGCCTTAAACTTTTCAACAATATCTTATTTTTAATTCTCTGGCATACTCTGTGAATACTAATATAAACATTTGAAAAGTGGTAAATTCGGCTAGAATGCTGTCTTTTATTAATTCAATGCAACAATGTATGATGTTTAAATTATGTGCCACTTTTTTTAACTGTTCATTATCATTGTATATTATTTTGTACTCATCATTTTTGCTAGATATTTTATGTAACGGTGCCCGTTGTTGGTTCTATATATTGTGACGCCACCGGGTTCCAAAAGCATTTTGAGCGCCATTTCCAAGCAGCTTGCGCGCCAACTTTCGCATTATAAGCCACATATTACTTACTTTCGGAGAATTGCTTGTCGCTGCCGCAAGGATATCATACGGAAACGGTAGCATTTTGCTCAAAGGAATATATTGAGAGAAGAGCCACCAATAAGCAATTGAGGGATCAGGCGCACGAAAAACATTATTTTCAAAAATATTACAAAATGAGGAGAGATAAAGAACACGCGTTAGTGGATCAGAGGCCGGATCCACCAACGAACCCTCACCCAGGGTGAGAGTTAGACATATTTTGGGTGATAGTTTAACCCTCACCCAGGGTGAGAGTTACAGCTACTTGCTACTTTGGGTGAGAGTTAGAGGTATTCCTGAGGCCGGATCCACCAACGAACTCTCACCCAGAGTGAGAGTTAGACATATTTTGGGTGACAGTTTAACTCTCACTCTGCGTGAGAGTTAGAGCTAATTTGAGTGAGAGTTAGAGCTATTCCGGGTGAGAGTTCACGTGGCAACATTTTGCAATCCACCAACATTTTGGGTGAAGGTGACACTTTCACCCGAGATATTTATTTTTTTATACAAGAAAATCTTGTTATTCGCGGTTTTATAAATGCAAAATTCATTTACTTATTTATTTTTCTTCGTTGCTCCCCATCACTCCCTTTTATGCATTTTTAGCTTATTTTCCCCAAAGTTTTTTATTTATTTTCTTTTTTCGTGTTTATGTTCACATAATAGAACTTGATCACTTTTAAGATAACCTAACAATTCGAAACAATGTATAAATTCGAATCAATGTATAAATAAGACTGGAAAAGAGCACCTAAAAAATCATCTGCAAAAAATTCGCAGGGAACCGTAATAGAACCTCCGTCGCTTTGGCCTAAGGACTCGACACTTGCCACTGCACCTTCCCACCACTTTTGCTCGGCTTGAAAGTCCGTGGAAACATGTGTTAAACCGAGTGGCATTTTGGTTAATTTTTCTCTATCACAAAACTATCACAAATGATATAAAATGATGAAATAGAATAGGATAGAAAAAGAATAGAAATGAAATGAAATGAAATAGATGAAATAAAATGATATGCAGTGAAACCAAAATGTGAAACGCAAAAAATATGTTCACAATTTGCTATTTAGTCATTATAAATGTGTTTTGAATCACTTCCTTACGCACAATAATGCTTAAATGTGAAATAAAACAAAATAAAAGCCAATTTTTCCAAAATTTTGCTAGGGTGAGAGTTAATTTTTTATCTCCCCCCACCTATTTCTTGGGGGTAGATAATGCTCTCACCTCTCACTTTGGGTGAGAGTGAGAGTTGTTGGTGGATTGGAAAATTTGGTGAGAGTGAGAGCTAAAAACGTTGGTGGATCGGCGTTAACTCTCACCCTGCAAATAAGTCCCCCCGGGTGAGAGTTTTAGCTCTCACCTGAACAAAAAAAGTGTTGGTGGATCCGGCCTCAGGTTCTTGGGGGAGATAATGCTCTCACCTCTCACTCTGGGTAAGAGTTAGAGTTGTTGGTGGATTGGAAAATTTGGTGAGAGTGGGAGCTAAAAATGCTGGTGGATCGGCATTAACTCTCACCCTGCAAATAAGTCTCCCCGGGTGAGAGTTTTAGCTCTCAGGATCCGACCTCAGAATTAGAATCCCACATTTTGAAACACGAGGAAAATTTAGAAATCCCGGAATTTGGGAAAAACAAATGCATGACATTCTAAACGATTCTATTATGCTAAAACACGCGAATGGAAAAGAGGGGCCAGAAAAAGGCCCCGTTGAGAGTGTAAGCCGACACTTTATAAAGCATTTGGCCATAGATTAAGTACTTTGAAAGGGAATATGAGAGTAGATTTAATAATATTATGCATAAAGTGAATTGACAAATAACATATGTTGGCGTATCTTATGGTTTACGTGAAAAACTATCTATTCATCACTTACTGCACTGACATCTTACATACAATTAGGGTTTCTTTTTGATCCTCATTCAAGGATTGTCAGTTCTATTTTTATTTATCTAACCAAGGCATGTGATTAGGAAGGAAATATACACTTGATAAAGAAAATGTTATTTTTAATAAAATGGTATGATGACCGAAAAGAGAGGAACTGGTAGGAAAGAAATAATTGATACCAGAAAGAAAGGAAATAGGTTGTCTGGATGAAGCCAGTAGTAGTCATTCAAGAGGAGAAAGAGATAGAGAGAGAGAGAGAGAGAGAGAGAGAGAGAGAGAGAGAGAGAAAGAAAGAAAGAAAGAGAGAGAGAAAGTGAGAGAATCGGGATAAATAGAAACAGAGGGAGAGAGGGAGAACAATCAGCCCAGCGAATGAACGAAGCAACAAGAACGGATAAATTTTCAGCACACAGAAGAACAATTGAGGCTTAATAAGGGCAAATTAAAGGTTACACTCTTACTGGAAACAATTTACTAGGGTGAATTAATAAAGCAGTTTTAGTAAAGTTCTAAATTAACCCATTTCTGGCAAACAATACCGCGGTATAATATATTTGACCCATATGTGTTAGTGTCCGAAAGTGTCCAGCCACTGGGTTTGTAGTGCTCGGCTAATACACGCTCTTGTTATGAGTCTCAAAAATCCTACTTTGGTGTCCTTCTTATCATCTTTCAATAGATCTCATTTATTTTTCAAACATTTTACTCTCTATTGGCTTTTGTGCGTATCTCCCTGATGTACTAAATTATTATCCGACCTGTATAATGGGTGATATGTACATTGGAATTGCATTTGTATCGCTTTCCTTCTTTTGATTCTCTTCCGGTGCAGAGGAAACTGTTTCTCTGAAAGGAACGCTCTTATTCAATTAACAACACCGAGCGAATTTTACTTATGCTTACAATTAGATCCTTCTCTCTCTCTCTCTCTTTCTCTCTCTCTCTCTTTCTCTCTCTCTTTTTCCTCTCGCTCTCACGGCGTCTCTTCGGAGACGTCCACTACAAGGATATAAAAGTTGAATGTAATCATTTACTTACATGAACTCATGTGGCTTACACAAAAATACCTCCGAAAAAAACTTACAGATTCGTTGTCTGAGCATTTATATCGAGTGGGTGGCCTTCTGGTATCGATTGGTCCCTTTCCTCTTGATAATAATTCTGATTCCGATTTGTAATCGTTTCATTTCCCATTCCACAAACTGCCAATTCATCCGAGAGGGAACATTCTCCCGTGGAGAAAAGGGCGGGAAGACGCTGAACTTTTTTATTTTGAAGAACAATTAAAATACGTTTTTCATATATTGTCTATGCTCCACAAAATTTGCCACTGGCATTGTCTTTCATTGTATTTTAAAATGTATGTACATTTTATTCGCCCTTATGTGTTACCTAACTATGAGCATACATACCATTGGAATACTACTTATCAGAATTTTTTACGATTGTTTATTAGTTCATAGGTTGTTTGTTATTATAAAAGGTGGTTTTCTCACCGCCTCTGACTCAGATACTTCAGCAGATCGATGTAGCAAGAGTGGTTCTAAAAGAATTCAATGTAAGTTATACTACTCACGTATTCAACCTATACGTGGGACAAGGAATTTAGCTTAGTTCTTTCCGTTAATGTTTAAAGCGAAATGCTAGCCTCTTTGGAAAATTTGCACATGATAAGCAAATCCTACGTATCCTATGCTAATTTTGTACGATTGCCGGTGGCGATCGTACAAAATTAGCATAGGATACATAGGATTTGCTTATCATATTCAAATTTTCCAAAGGGGCTAGCATTTCGCTTTAAGGTAACATACCGATGGACATGAACCACCAATTTGACTCACCAATTGCTGTGACAAACTTTGATTCGTCAAAGTATTTCTGCTCCGATTCGTCAATTTGTATGCCAAGATGTTCGATTTCCGATGCTGAAACATCAACACTATGTGAACCGCATTTTAGCCATCGCAGCAGCAAGACTACATATTTGTACCAAAAATTAAATGTCGCATACTTGTAGCATCAATTTTATCAAATATATGTATGCAAGTAGTCTTCTGTGGTTCAACCAAACAGATCGTCGGAAACACCAAAAACTTCATAAATATGTTATTTGCATACAACACATGGGAATGCAGTTTTCCAAGTTACGCTTCAAAAACCAGCCGTTATAGATACAGGACAGTTTCTAGTTGTTAGACTAAGGGTCATACTAATTGTAAGAGACTCAGTGCATATCCACAATCTTCTTGTTTTCAAATAAAATAATTAAAATAAAACTAACGCGTAAAGAAATCGTTGAGCGAGTCGAGATCCATCTTCACTACAAATCCTTTGTGTTGAGAATCACACAGAGAAAACAGCTTGGACGCCTTTAAAGGAAAAGAAGGCGGATTATGAAAATGAAGAGTTTCTTGAAGATTCCTCTCACTTTTTGGAGGTTTGACCACTTGAAAGATTCTGTACCTTAAAATTTAAAAAGCCAAGCTGACGAGAAAGTAAGACTTTTAGAAAGAGGTGTTGTCACAACAGAACGAAATATTTTTTTTTTCGCGCCCCAAATAGCCGCAAGTTACCAAATTACATCATTTTGGTGTAGTGTAGTTTGTAGTTTGATTCAATCACCTGTTCTCTGAGTAACGCATCCGGGGATGTTGTCGACCTAATCGATACCGTATCCATTGATGTTGTGGAATTCAATCGATATCCCTTGATCGGATTGTTGGCAGGGTTCCAAGAGACCTCCTCCTTTACGAGAGTCTGGACTACATCCACTGCAGGATCTTTGTCGATGTCTTGGCTTTCTGCCAGCTCCGTCTCATTTAAATTACTCCCATCTTCTCCCTTTAATTCCGCTCCATTTTCCATATCTAAAATGCTCGGCGCTCCTTCAAAAATGACATAATTTTATGCAAATTTCAGCGGGAAAAGGCGATCGTTTCATATTTTTACCCCCCATATAATTGGACGCTTTTGGGTGAAATTGCCCTGCATTAATTCTGGGGATATTGCATACGAAATTAGGACGATTTTGAGAGATTTCGAGAGAAAAAGATCTACATTAACATTTATGGCTATACTGTGTGTATCTAACTTTAGTGACGGAGAAAAAGATAAAAAAAAAAGGAGACGAAAAATGTAAAATGCAAGTGTTTCATTATGTGTATGAAAGTGAACCTATGGAATGCGATGTGTTGAAAGCTTACTGAATGCACGTAAAAATGTATTTAAAGAATTTACAAGTAAATGAAAAACCTTCGTCTGTATAAAAAAAACACTATTCCACGTTGGAAAGGGAAAACTATTCCTATTCATAGCTTGGCGAGAGTTTGTGAAATTTCAATAAATGCAAAAAAAAGTGAAACGTTAATATATAGGAATTGCCATCATATCGTGACAAAGCATCTATTTTTGAACGGGAAAAATGATCGATTCGCGAATAATAATAATTGGACAATTTTATTGGAAAAAGCTGAACAAACGAACGTTGTGTTTGTGTTCTATTGGGAAATACATATCTATTCCCTTATTGAAAAATGTTTAGTTGTTTAGAGATTATTGGATAAAAATACAAGTAGTAATAAAAAACTGTCCGAAGCTATTTATTTCATTTCGCAGTTCGAACCTTCATCTGTAAAAAATCGAAACACAAAATTATATCAATAAGCCGGAAGTCTCAGGCGCACGTAAAATGGTCAGAATTTATAATTTACTGGAAATTGTGGTGTACTGTAAACATGCCGTGGCGCACTATCTATTTTGCACTATTTGTTGTTGGATGTTTTCTTATTGTACAATAAAACTTATTTGAGTATTTACTATATCAGTGACCACTTTCCCTGTCAAAATGTGTTGTTTTCTTGAAAATGAAACCAAGGAAAAGGAATTTATTCACAGTCTGAGACCATAAGAACGGAAACATAATTTTTTTCACAGCGGACAATTTTTCAATTTTTTTTTAAATAATTAGAACAAAATAAAAAATTGATAAAAAAATCTACATATGTGTCAGAGATCGTCTAAAAATGCTCACAATCAGATATATATTGGCTACGCGTAATATTTCAAACAAGTATTAAAAACTAAAAATTATTAAAAGCGTGGCGTAAGAGTGCTAGACATTAATAATGAATAACATAAAAAAGGGAGACCCGAAATATTATCAGATCATCGAAAAAAAAAATTAAAACCTGTAGCGAAAAAAATGTTCAAGAACTATATAATATAGTGTGATCCTAATAATTGTGGAAATATGAATATGGACAGATGAATTCGTAAACTCGTGAAAATGCTTTGTTGAAGGTTCTTGTGTTATTATGCTGATTCCGCCAACACTTTCTCTGAAAATAGCCAGGCTTATTTATATAGTTACCGATTAATTTGCCTTTGCCGTGATTGGCAGCTGGACGATAGAAAATGTTTGGGACAGATTATGGTACAGGTACAGTTACGTTTTCCTCTTTTTGACAAACAATCTATGTAGTCAAAATTCTCGAAAATGTTTTACAAATCATATGAACTTTGGTGTATATTTTATGTTATATGAAGTGGCAGGAACGTATACTGCCAACACGTGCATAGTTGGCTTTTAGTTAGTTGCAAGCTTCTTCGTTTATTAGCGCTAACATGTTTCGGGTATATTACGAACCGAGGTTTGTAAATAAGTTATTCTTACCTTTATTTGAAGCCGCGCATATTTTTGTGATTATATGAATGGTTTTCCTCCTCAGGACAGCATCATTTGTGATCAATAAAAGGGCGTAGAGAAATGCACCCAAAGGCCACACGATGAACAGATTTTCCTGAATTAATTTTTATTAAAGTTTTATTAAACTTCATTTCATGTTTTCACCACTTTTTCAAAAGTTGAACTGCGCGGACGACCTACTTTTCATATCCATTTTTAGTTTCCCGTGGTATTCTTTGAATGTTTATTGAACATCGCTTTTTTATCAGATCGTCGCTAACTTTTACTTGATTTATGGATTAAACGGAACTAAGCTTAGCGATCTTTTTCCTAATCTAGTTTGTAGTAACATAAAAATAGTAGCAACGCTAACCTTTTGTAGCTGTGTGGGTACCCCGGCTGAGTGAATGTACCAATCCACAAATGTCAGAAAAATGAATAGTGAAGTGAGTAGAGCGTGTAGTGGCAGAAGAAGAGAGCAGGTTCTCAGATTCTCCCCAATTTGGAAACGAGTAGAAAGCGAACGGTAGTTGTATTTGATGTACTCCGTTTGACGTTCGCGGTTCAACTGAAAAGTGAGAAGGTAAGATTCTGTAGGGTTATACCCATCATCAGAACTGAAGTCTGCGGGCCGCGCCTGGAATAAGTACTCCCTGGTCTAATTGTTTTATATACTATCAACGTCCAATGATAAGGAAACAGTCACATTCTTGGGATCCTTTCTCTAATTAAATAACTCCCAGACCAGTTTCTATAAGTTGCGATCGGTTGCTCGCTGCAACCCATTGTTACTGTATATGTAGTACCTTTTTCAGAATCACAAATACTGCAGCGAATATGAACTGGAAGAACGCTGCCAGCAGGTACTGTAGATTTCTCTGCAGAAAAGTATTCTCCGGTAGAGATGCACATTCTTGAAGAGACGAGTGAGAAGACAGAGTGGTGAGAGAGACCAGTCCGATGGAGAGGGCAGGAATCCACTAGAATTAGAGGGCATTTTGATTGATATTAATAAATAATACACGTCATTTTAAACTTTTGGCATTAGAATTTAACAACGCAATTTCGCAAAAAGGAGGCTTCGCCACAGCGAGATGTCGGGATGCGCACAGCGCAAAAGGTGTGCCAGGGGTGCGCGAAAGATCTACAAATACAAGCGGCGCAACTGTGGCGCACCTGCCGCGCCAACTATAAACTCGTGCCACAGGACGGGCGACGGACCCTTTTGGTTTTGCATGTCGACTTATTGTGAGCGCAGTTTCATCAGCGAAACAGATAAAATTTCGATAAAAAAGATGATATATTTTACAATCACACAGTACCTTCTACAGTATACCGAAACCAAGGAACTTACCAAAAGTAGTAAAATATATTGAATGATGCGATCCACACTCTGCTCCTCATAATGTGCGTAGTTCATCGAAGCGTAGAACCTCTCCATCACGAGAGCGAAAGAGAAAACACAGAAGAGAAGCGAGAAGTGCAGAGGGATTGGAGAAGAGAATGGGCAGATTGGAGAGGACGCAGACTGAAAGAGCACATTGTAGAGTGAATGGTTATTACTGTATAATACCGTACCCCAAAGTTCATTGTACAAAGTTACGGGACGTATTCCCACCAATTGTAGATAGGATAAGTTATCCTATTGCACATACAAGTTTCCCTATCCGATATAGGGAAATAACACCTCTTTTTATTTAATCTACAGCTATGGCTTCATTGTATTTTACATTTAGGAAGCCATATGAAAAGTTTGCTTCTTTTGTCAGGAGTAAAAATTGGGTGGCACTTCGTATACTGTATACCGGATATTATTTACCATGGTAATATCCTGATAAATCAGCTCATATATTCCAACGCATGATCTGACGAGGGAATAAAATGCACAGGCAAGGAAGCACGACGTCACGTTCATACAGATTGTCCTAAATGGAATCGGGGTACTGTAAAGCAAATTGAAGATGCTAATGGGGTCTCCACGTATGGCAAAAACAGCGCATTTTGCTTCCAAGTATCAAATGTGCATCCCGTGTACGATTTTGCATACACCTTTGAAAGTTAGAAAATGCACCATTGATAATACTAGAGGAGGCGAAAATGCACAGTTTATGCACGCTCGCAAAAAAATAGTCCTGTGGCGACCGCTGCGGGACCATTTTTTGGCGGTATGTAGTTGTTCTCTAGTGCCAATCTACGGTAATTAAAGCCATACTTGGAAGCAAAATCCGGCATACATCGAGACCCCGTAATTTGCATGTTTCCCACCTTGGTATTTGCGCTCTGCTGTAGTACCTACTTATTGTTAATGCCTATTTAGTAGTTCTTTAGGACTTTAGGTTTTAGGTTCACCGACAATATAAAAAGACCAAACCCTTATCAAAATTTAGAGTTTTTTTATTACTTTTGTGTAAGTCCACTATCCCTGAGGTGTAGTTTTTCTACTCCCAAAATTACGCTAATAAAGTTGTATATGTAGTTTTTTTGTCTATAAAATTCCCTCATTAGTCAAATAGAATAATAAAAAACATTAAATTAAACCAACCGTAAATGATCATGAAAAACGGAGAATTGTCTGAGAGTAGTGAGTAAAAGTGCGTTGAGGCATAGAGCAAGTAGAGAGATAATACATTGCATCGCATAACTTGTCATGAGAGAATGCGCCTCCGAGAAAGGCATAGTTTCAGAGTAGATGTACATCTAAACATTGTAAATTTAATTTTAAAGCGGTATTACACGTGTTTTAAAGCGAATGCTGGACAAGAGCAATCACATGTATTGCATGCAAACTGTAAAGCAACATGGGCGCGGAAATTTGCATATAATACATGGGATTCCAGTACCAAGAGAAACACTTTTTAATGCAATAAATGTACGGAGGTAGTCTAGCAAATTTCAGTTAATATTCTACATAATAATTCAAGGAATTCCACTTCAAAAAAATGTACGACGAAAATTAAATTGCACCTGTCTCCAATACGTAATAAGTTTTTCTGTTTCAAATGAAATAAGTTGAAAAGGTAGAGCACTCGAATGCGGACAAAAACCAAAAAAAATCAGAATTAATTATTAAGTTTTACAATTACAATGAAAGGGATGAATATTCTGTGCGTGGAATTTTATATGAAAAGAGGGATTAATATGACTGGTGGTCGTTCTTTGTGTTTTTAGTGAAATTCCACTTTTTGCTAATCAACTAATCGACTAATGTGCAGTGACTGGGATGTACCAAGGGATAATTACAATGAATTTGGAAAATTAGTGGGAGTTTGTGGGAGAGTGGTTGGGAGAATGCTAGGGACAGGAGTTGGCTGGGCGGTTGGTTGGGCGGGCCCAGTTCGACGCCAGGAAATCACGGAAATTAAAGAATTAATCGAAAATTTGACTTTAAATTTGATAAATGTTATAAGTTAAATGGATAGGACCGCGGGAGAAAGATATGTTGGATTTTATCTTGCATAAAGAGGGGATTTCAGAAACGACACTGTGAAAACCGCATTCTGTTAGACTGAGCACTGACAGTAAAAATAAAAGATAAATGTAATATTGAAATTATAAATATTGCTCAAACGAAAAACTGAATGAAAGCAGTATATTAAAAATATTTTAAGACTTTAAAACGAGAAATGTATAAGCTAGAATATTATACCGTGCTAACACGGACCTCGTTTCGACCCCCCTAGCCGAGTTATCCCCCCTAGGGACACCGATCTACGCTACGAACACACGGTTTATGCTGAGCACAGGTTTGGGGATTGAGTAGGCAGAGGAAAATATTAGCTTTAGGAAGTTTCCCAATCGAAAAATATGATTAGGCCTGTTAATGGCTTCATAACCACTACTGCACCCTAACCTGTCACGCATACGAGACTATTGCGGCACACATAAGTGTGTGAATATAAATATAGATATCTAAGGAAAGATATCTATATCTATCATTATCAATATAGATATCTAAGGAAAGGTTGCTGATGTGGAATAACTGGCTCAATCAAAAGTCGATACCGCACGAAGGACAAAGGTTTACGATACTGAGACTCATATGTTCTATTCGCGTCGGAATGAGAAGATTGTGGCGCCGCCCGTACGAATAGAATAATGTAAAATGGATGCATTGAATGGGTGGATTGATATGCGTTTTCGAAGGCTACGATTGGGCTCAGCTCAAGAGCTAGAGACAAAGCCTGAGGTCAAACGCAGAATATCTCATCTTGCAACAACACTACGGATATAATTTTATACTCTACTTAATCAGCTGGTATTAAAATTATTAAGATGTAGGATATAGGTCTGTTATTATTATCATTTAATGCTATACTCGGAGAGTTTAGTTTATTAAAAAAAAAAACGAAACTTCGCAAATCAACAGGCGCTCTATAAGAAAGGGAATAATCATGAAATGCTTTTTCTGACATCAATTAATACAAAAAAGCAAGAACCTCGGAGGCGACTAGGAATTATCAATAATTGGAATTCAGAGAAAGTGTTATTAAAACGAGAAAAAGGCTGTAAAAACAACAAAAAATAGTGTGAGTTGGCTCGGCCTCAGGGGGACGGCAGGAGCTCACAGGAAAAGAAGAAAAAAGAAAAAAAGCAGGGATCCGTTTATTATTTCAGGCCCAAAAATAAAGGGCCTTGTAAAGAAGAAAAGTTTAAGGGAGCGGCAATAAGACCAGCGCACGTTTATATTCCACTACTACCCTACAAGGCTCAAAGAACGTGGAAAAGAGTTTCGGTAGGGCAAAAAAAAAAAAAGACATTAAGGCGGGACGATGTGATTTCCTTTATTAAGAGTACAGGAAATTAGATTTGGAAAGAGGGAATATAAATTGTCGATGGTGCATTTATTTACTACAGGAAGACGCACGCGGCGACAGAAAATTATTATTCGCATAACGAAAACGTGGCGCTGAGGAACAGAGACAGAGAGGACAAGGGCAAATGCCGCACATATTTAATTATGGAAAATAACGGAATTTAAGAAATTAATCCCCAAATGCACACCCTATAGGTATCCCAAGAGTTATGACTTTAAGCGCAAGGGCTATTTTATGGAAAAGCTGGAATTCCTTTCTCTCAGATGACTCTCAAAAACGAAATCATAAGGCATCGATGAATCAGAATTAAAACCGGAGAAAGAGTGTGGGAAAATGATGCGGGGGTTCATCTTCAGGGGTCTTCTCTCTTTTCTCTCTCTTCTCTTTCTTTCTCTCTCCCTTTCTCTTGCTTCCCGAGGGCCCTAAGGCCCCTAAGGGCCCAATCGGCCTTATGGTCCCGGGAGAGCAAAGGCGGTTCGCAAACAACGAGTCAGTGGGCCCAACAGAAAACGGAACGTTAGATAAAGGATGTTCACGAGTAGACCTGAAAACCAAAAAAAGGTATGTAGCGTCACAGAGAAAGCATAAATTAATACTAGTTTTTTTTTACTTCGACCTCATTTAGTAGAACGTTCAAAACGGGACCAGCAGAGACGGAGCCATAGAGGTGAGACGTGAATTCGGTGATTTCCGACGCGTCAGATGCGCCCGCGCCAAGCTCACAACCATGTAAAACCAAAATGAATGGCCTTTATATGGAGGGAGCGAGTTGCTCTAGTTAACCGAAGCAGAGCCCATATCCATATCCGCAGGTCACTCAGCCTTTGTTCGTGCAGGTGCGCGGCTGCGACGTTCTCTTCAAGGATAAAATAAGCACTAAATGCATAAAATTTCTATATTAAGTAAAGGTAAGGGCCTAACCGGCCTCTTGCTGTAAAGGGGTATAGAACGAGTTCAGACAAATGTTTTAGTTCAAGAAGGCCGTTAAAGGAGGAGGCTCACGAGAATGAAGTGCTCAAATCGTTTCCTTTTATCAAAATGATGGGGGAGGCCAAACTGCTTACAAGCAACGTTTTAGGGGGGAGAAATCAATGAAACTAGAATTCTATCAAAATTGCTCGTAAAAATAGTTGATTTCCATAGTGGGCATGCAGGGGGCGGCGGCAAAATACTTGTAAAGGCAGTTTAGCTTGAAGTCTATCTGCATACATAGGTTAGGAGGGACTTCGAGTTCTTAGATTAATTATTCCTCCAACGCCGAACCTTATACACTGTTTTTTGGAAGATAAACCCAGATCCGCGATAAAAGGAAACTAGCCAGGCTTCTCGGAGCCTCCTCCTTTAGTTGACATCCATCAACATTTTGGGGGAAAAGCTTGTAAAAGAAATGATTTATCAAAAAATATCTCCTCAAATAGTCGAAACGATGTTTTCCCACTTCGTTTCTCGAAGTTGAATTTATGTTTATCATTCTGATTTTCGCTTTGTTTCTGCAGTCCGTTGTATTTTCTATTACAGGTGCGCTTTAAACGCATGGGTAGATACCGTACCTGTGCCCAACGGCTGCTTGCTTTCGCGCAACTTTAAAGTCTCGTTGCACTCCGAGTGCAGTCCACAGGCTCCCGAAGTCGTGTTTTTCAAACAACTCTTTTGACGCCTATTTTTTTCGAATTTTGCTTGTAGATCCTGTAGGATAAGCCTATGAATTTGTTCTTGCGTGAAGCACTTGTGGAGGATTGGATGTGAATTGGATTAACAAAGTTTCTAGTGGATTCTAGAAATTGGGACAAAGATTTGTTGGCAACATTTGCAGTTTCCATTGTGCCGGTCCGAAAGTTTGGGCGTTTCGGGCGCTGTAGCACCCCTTTTCTGCTCTTTTCGTTGGAAACTACGTATTTCTTAACCCTCTTGGGCATCAGCGGGCGACGTGGTTTTTGTTTTATTACCTAGGTTTTACGGGACATTCTTTTTAAAGGTAACGGCCGATGGGCCTTTCAAGCCTTCAAAGCAGGGGGCGAACTCCAGGACGCCCGGGGGAGCCAAGCCCCAAACCCGACGGCGAGGCGGACGGGAGCCCACGATGAGGGTTTGTTGCTTTAGAGGCAGACTACGAGCTGAGTTTCCACTGCCGCCCTCTGGGGGGAACTTCCCATAGGTCCCTATTAGGCGCTGAAAGAAATTGTATTCTTCAGGCAGTAAAGGGTACCTAGTGACAAAATGCCATGACCGGAAAGTCAGCTTAGAGGAAAGGTCCTTACCGGAGTATGCCTTAAGAACAAGATGCAGAGAACCATTGTTATGCGCAGATTCTACCTTCACTTCGTGAGGAAGTACCGCCGTTACGAGACACGTTACACCAACATCCACGTTCACTGCTCTCCAGCCTTCCGGTAGGCTCTTTCAGTGTTCTCTTTCCTTCTTGTAAGACATTGTTTCATGTCCGTGTATATTGTCAACATTTCTTTGGAGGGCTTAGTTCTTTGTGCATTATTACTCGACTACGGTGGGTGTTCTTACAACTATCAAAGCAGACATTAGACAAAACTTGGCGATTCCGTTTCTGCATTCAGTCTGTCCTTTTAGCCTTATTAGTTTTTTCACAGTGGCGGGATGATAAGTTGGTTTTACGTGACAAACATCTGATTTTTTTAAAGGGAATTAGTTTATGTTATGGATGCACCTTGACGGATCTTAAACAATAGATTTCTGTCTGATTACTTATCATCTTTTGTCACATGTATTTCCTTTGCTGAGCAATGTAAAAAAAATGAATGGTGGGCACTTTGAGGCTTCTATATACATCACGTAGGGTTGACCCTACGCGGTCTAATCGGAGGAGGGTTTACAAGTCGCTAAGTGCGGTCTTTGGCATAAACGATATGCTGAATTGAAAGTTCGTTGCTCTAATAGCCTCTCCATGTATGCGATTCGCACTGGCAAAAATGACAAATGCCTGTCCATGTTCGAGTCGATGTAAACGACAAGGTCCCGCAGCGATTTTGAATCTAGTATAGATCTATTTCAAAATAGTGCGGATCTATTTCAAATATGACGGATCTGATACACTTTCGTTGCAGGATCATGTCAAATGCGTTATTCGCATCTGTTGCGGTAAGCATTTAACATTTATATAAAATGGCCTGAACACGGACAGGCATTTGTCATTTTCGCAAGTGCGAATCACAACCATGGACAGGCCATAATGAAAACTAGTCTGTCCTGTGTTTCCACCACATAATGTAGATGTACGTTCTGAATGACACCAAGAAAAAAAAAGCCAGCAGATTTTGCTTTATATCCGTTCCCGTAGAGGCCTCCTCGAAACACCCTATGCAATTAATAAAATGGTTAGTTTTTCAGTATAATTTTATGATTCTAATTTTAGTGTCGAGCCCGGAGACATCATCACCGCCGGTGAATGCCGACCCCTTGCCAAGCACGTCATGTTCAACGTTTTGAAGGTTGCCAAGGCCCCCGGAAAGAAGAAGGTCTTCGAGAAGTTCTAAAGATTGTTATTGTTGTTTATTCTTCTATACCCGTTTTTCTGTTAATGGAAAGGAGGAATGAATATTGTTATGTACTTGTTGCGTTGTTTGTGTTACTTCACATTATACCGTGCTCACATTTTATTTGTATGTATATTTTCGAATTTGCGGAGTGTTACGGATTCAAATTCAGGTGAATGGCAGGTGTCGCAAAAAATGAGTTATTTGTTGTTTCTCCAGATAAGTATGTGGACTTTGCACAGGTATTTTCATTAACGTTAAAAGTGCATCCAAGGTCGTGGACCCGAGTTCGTGATGACAAACACTGCTGGTAGTTTACTTGACATATGAAACAGTTTACGCGTGCCCAGCTTTCTGTAACTATCTGTTGAGATTGGGCGCAGTTTTCTTCGTGGTGTATCCTTTCGTTAGATGCGTTTGTTATGTAGACCTCTTTCTTCACGCGTATGCAACTTTATAATGTTTAAATTTGTGCTCATCGTTGCAGATAGTCGATGGCCGCTTGAAGGCAACATTTGAAGTAAGTTCCTATAGACTTGCTGACGATTATTCTGTGATATCAAAATTGTAAAAGTAGACCATGTATCTCTATGGGGAGGGGAGTCTGTTTCAGGTCATCAATGTGCATGCAGGCCGTATTGCCTTTCGTATTCAAACTACATCTCGAGAGGACTATTCTGTAAAACCTGCAACCGGCTTCATAGATGTCGGGGTATGTCTACAGTGTTAGAAATACAGATTGCTTGACCGAACTGAAGCGCGTACAATTCCACAAAGAGGGAAAAAATGCTTTGGTCTAGGCAGAGAGAACACCCAAATAAACTTATTTGATAAGCAGCGGCGGCCAAATCTGCGCGAGAACCGTCATCGCACCACAAATGTGCCAAACATGGGCGGAGGTCGGTCTAACGTGGAACGTCAATTGTCTACTGTTGACGCGCTACACAGTTAACTGGAAAACCCGATATGTGCCTGATTATTTAAAAAAAAACCGGATATGGGCTGATCACGACCGGTTTGAGGGACTTGATCGGGCACATATCGGGGTTTCCACTTCCTGTGTATTTTCGATGCAACGGACTACGACAAGCTGGCTTTGAAAGCTTAGTTTGTTAGAGATCACATGTGTTCTTCGGGTTATTCCCTTTCTTCACGTCTTCACTTGTAGGATCGGGTTTTGGTCACTGTCACTCTTCGGACCGATGGTAATGTGAGCAACAAGCATGCTTTTCTTGTTCACGGACTTCAAGTGAAACTTGAAGGTAAGTGTGAACAATTGACATGGACATGTACTAGGGAATCGGTGCGGCAAATGCGCGTATTGTACACTTTGAAGGTTTGAAGTATACATCGCAGTGAGCCAGGTGCGGTCGTATTATGACGTGATCATATGTATTGTTACACAGGTAAATGAAGTAATTGCCGAAACCACAGTGGCCCGTCACCAAATGGTTTTCACCGAAAAAAAAAACCATCTGGTGACTGGTTGGTGACCAGTTCTTGACGGTTTTCGATTAAACTTGGTCGCCAAATGGGCTGGTCCACGAAAACCAGTGAACCGTCACCCGTCACCAAATGGGTTCACCCATTTCATATGTAGTCTTACCCAGACGATATGTGTAGATTTTTGCAGAAAGCGGAACAGTGAAGGAATTTTGGGAAGCACATCACAGAGCTGTTACTTATACATGGAGACTGGATGTCAATGCCCCCGGTTGGTGGACTTTTGAAGTCGTTTGTAGGATTACCGTATCCTTTAGACGTGTTCGTAGTGTAGTTTCTAAAAACTAGATCAGAAGAGGTTGTGCTGATTTCTGTTGCAGTTCTTATGTGAAAAGAGTAGAAATGGTTAACTAACACCCAGCTGTCCGTAGGGAAAGTCGAACCCTAGAGGTATGTAAGTTAGCGACTTAGTTTGTTGCGTTATCTGTCGCAGAATGGCGCCCGCGGGTACTTGGGAACATCTGTAACTTGCACTAATAGTAAAAGTGTATGCCCATCTGTTTGATACAGTTAAATAACAGCAAAACAAAATCAATACAGGTATTTTCAGAATTTGAAGAACATCGTCTGAGAGATCGATTATTGACACAGGTGAAGACGAATGTTTCAAGTTTCAATGTACAGAATATTCGTATATTGCTAGGAACATTTAAAAGTTACAGTCTGTCGAGGTTGGAAGATGAAAACACCTATTTCCCCGGCGCTGGAACTAAGCTTTCGTTCAGCTTTACAATCCAATAGTAAGTAGATTGGTGTGAATAAGAGTAAGTAAATAGAAATGTTTGTACTTAAAGATATAGGAAGATAATGTATTAGTGTATTTTAGGTTCAATCCCTGCGGCAGACCAACGCCGACCTTCGTCAACAAATTTCGAATTTGCAAACGGAAAATAAAATGGTACTGGTAGAGGCTTCATATAGAGGCTTTCATATTTTGCCTTGTTTTTATTGATTTGATAATAATATGGTGTTCTCAGCGTGGTAAATAACTGGTGACAGCGTTTACGCTGTAGTACTATTACGTTTTTGCTAACCCCCGCTTCCTTTCGTTGAACTGAAATGGTTCTTTCTTGCAGCTCTACGAAAGGATGGAAATGCTGCGTGGCAACCGTGAATCGGGAACAAAGTTGCTGGTCCACTTTCTGATGGCTGCCGCTTCGATTATCTTTGCAATGATGTCAATGAATGTTGCATTGGGGAAGTTATTTGCGGGAGATAACCTCCCTCCCCAGCCCGATGGGAAGAGTCTCACTTATGATGTGCCTCAGCAGGAGCAAGCAAAGGAGTTGTAGACTTGTAAATGTTAAGGAATGATGTCTTTTCCCTTAACCTTAGACCTCTGCTCCCGTGTGTTCAAACCAGCTAGTGTGGACATTTCATTACTTGCTTTTTATACTTTCTTTATACAAAGCGTGTCATACTGTATCGATCTCCTTTTAGAGATGAATTATTGTTTTATCGTCCGATCTGCTATTTATTAGGTATACGTATTATACGAGTTTTAACCGAGTTAGATTTTTTGGCCCTTGCTGGTCATCGTGTTGTAAACTTGTTTGAATGTGAACTATCTCATAGCGTGCGGGTGTGTTTATAACTACGTGATTTTGTCTGAACCTATTGGTGTTGAGTTCAGAAAAGACTTATTAATTTGTATTTACTTAATAAAAATATTTTATTAACAATTTCGAATGTTTTATTCGTATTTGAAGAGAATTGAGATTGTATAAACCACAAGATAAACACAAACTACAAGATAAACTACATTGGGAGGTAATTGCACTATGTGATGAGATAATTGTAATAATTGCATGTGTTACTTTAGTTTTCTTCTCTGTCTCTGAATCTCTCTACTTCTCTCTCCCTCCCTCTCTCCCTCCCTCTTCCCGTTTGTCTCCCGCGGGTACCCACCGTATGCCAATTCCCGTTGTCCTCCCTCCCATATTGCCCCGCCCCTTTCTGATCCCTCAATATTGAAAGGAATTGATCCATTCAAATCAGACATAAACTTTATATTACTAACTTATACTACCAAATCATCCAACTATGTTTCTCCAAGTATTCTTCCTACTACAATCACTAATTGTCGGATCAAGTTCATGGTGGTGAGTGTTTTATTTAAACGAATTCTCTTTTTGAAATCTCTATTCTCCATTGAATATTAGGCCGAATGGGTCTTGAGTTTGAAGTATGACTAGGAGTTCTTTTAATTAATACATGTATTTTACTCTTATTATTTGATTTGCACTTATGAAACTCGTGTGGTGCGCGGCGAAACTCTGGCGCGAATAGTTCGCGCGCCGAAGTGCGCGATAACTGTTTAAAAATGCGAAGCAGAAACCAATATATGGGTGCACTAGTTCTTTTTATCTTTTAATCTTATTACTTATACCTTTCTACCTCTATCAAAGGGTTCTGTGTTCATAACCAAAACGTGTTCACATTTCTTAGGGTTCCTGTATTATTGATCATTCTATTTCTTGAGGAGGTTTTTCAAATTCTGGATTGTATATATATTTTGAAAAAGTTGAATTTCCAAATTTCCTTCTGGTCAATTTCATCTTCAAAACTCGCATTTTATATGAGTGTCATCCAGGTTGCGGCATTTGTTTTTTATGGTCTGGGAGCGGGCGATCCCGGATATAACAGGCGGGCACCCCTTTTAATCTTTTACTACCGAAGAAAACATCTTTGTTGTTTTAGTGTAAGGGGATTAACAATATTTTTAGAAGCAAGTGTACTGAGCATATTTTCGCAAAGAGCGCTGGTAAAAAACAGTTCCGTAATTTAAACGTACAGATCTATACTCCGTTATGGGGTTTCAAGTATTTGGTGAAAATGTACAGTATATTGGAACTACACGAGAATATTTTTTTAATTTTTCATATTATATATGCAAGTTTCGTGCAGAAAAACGGTAGTATGACAGAATCACACCGAATTTTTGGGACACTTGGAGTTGGAAACCCCATAATGCATGATGAATACATACATATATTAGTGCGTCTGCCAATGAACATAGTTTCGCTTATTGATTGATGGTTCGCAAATCTAAGATAGTCGCCCTTGGGAGAACCTTCCCAATCTCTTTTCATAGTTAGTATGCAAATGAGGGTGCGCCTCCCCACATGGTTCAGTTCTCCCACATATGTGATTGAAGTTTGGTTTCCGATAGAATTAGAATAGGGCGCGTGTCTCTTTTAATCCTAACTGGACCCTCAAGGTTAACGACATTAAGACCATTTACTAGGGAATTGGTCGTTATAAGGAGAAGAACTTGTAAGAGATACCGAAATGTACCAATTTAGAGAGGTAGGGGAACATATTGGATGGGGTATTGCGACACCTTAGGCCTTACCCTTAGGGACGTTAGAGGGAGGAAGGATTCCTTACAATTAGCTTGTAATTAGAAAATTGTATAATTAAAATTACAAAAAAAAGTTTTGAAATGCTTTCTGGATCGTAGTTTTTTTTCGGACTGAGGAAGTCTTATAGTTATTGTTTACATATTGTTTTCAAGAGTAATCATAAATTGGTAATCTGAATGTTACAGTGTTTACGTAAAGTGATTCGAGAGTTTATTTACGTGGGGCACCACTGCTCTAGCTTTTCTTTGACTGCGCTATAAAACCCCTTGCACCCGTGTGGTATCCACCTATAAAGTGACTATTCTACCGTAGTGAATAAGTGTGGACCCCCTTCAATTCATTGGACAATAAAGCGGTGTAACAACACGTAAAAGTTGGGCAAAGCGCTTTCGGAATAGAACATATGGTTGAGAGGAGCTTGATATAGTTTTCCGATGAGGAATTGAGATAGAAATCGTAGTTGACATAATAAACTTCATAGAATATTTTCCACAACTGTGGGAAAAATACAGTGTAAACCAGACAATCCCCTGGTCCCCTGGTTTTCCCCACAGTTTATGTTATGCTCCAGCAAGGTGTATGTTAGGCTAGCGCGGTAACTTTAATGTTTTGTATTCGAATGTAGTTTGTAGTTAGAACCTTTGGTGTCTTCATACCTTAGACACATTAGCCAACGCCGAACCAATCCATAATGGCATTACCGTATGACTCACCCGTTTATTTCCGTTACACGTTCAATACACCTTTCCCTTTCCCTTGCAAAAAAAAACACGGATTAATTTGAATAGAACCCGTAATTCGGTATTCCCTTTGATTAAAAAGTGATGAGAAAAGGACACAAGAAAATTTTGTTACAAAGACGAGAAAACTGGTTTTAAAGGGACAGGCCCATCAAAGTAAACCTATATTTACGATACGTCCATAGTGACTATCAAGCATTTTTATTACAATATATGCAAACTAAATTTCACATTTATTTGCCATGTGAAACTTTTTTCCGATGCGCTCAGATCAAATGTATACCGTAAAGCCGCAAATATCCTTGTCGTCAATGCAAATTTATCGTGAAATTATAATGCGATTAAAATTTGCATATATAGCTTTGAAATCTGCAGTTTTATGGTATACATATGCGTGGAACGCATTGGAAAAAAGTTGTCTAGGGCGAATAATGGTGAAATTTAGTTTGTATATATTGTAATAAAAATGCTTGATAGTCATTATGAACGTATCGTAAATATAGGTTTATTTTGATGGGCCTGTCCCTTTAATGTATTATGAGTTGGGGCGTTTTCTGTACTTTATAGTACTAAACTTACCGGTATTTTTTATTTATAAGCTAAATTTAAGATAAATTTTATAATTTTAGCTATAACTTAGATGCCCATCGGCATGTTCCTTAGATTTCACCGTTTGTGTCACATTTACCTGTGTGACAGATGTAATTGCTCTGGAGAATGTAATAAAAATGTGTGCCAGGTCACAGGACGAACGTTTGTTCCTTCCGACGCGTGACCCGTCGTAAAAACATGAGACGTTTATTTATTTTTGAGACATGATATGTTTACCGAGAGCGGGGTTGGGGTGCCCTGTACGGGATAGGCCAGGCCAAAGTATGAGAATACTTCGCGATATCTTTAAAACTTCATTCATATAGTTGGAAGTAAATACCTTATACAAGTTTTATCCATGTGGTATTTCTCCTATTCTCTTTATTGAGAAAAGCACCAGTAGTACTCTCGCTTAGTGCAAATATCATCATAAGCGCGCCATAGCCACAAATAGGGCGATATTCAATTCGTTCTTATCCTCATGGTTTTAGAAATTTGCGTATAAAAAGTATTCCATAAATTGCGATGGTCCAAATGTGTAAACAACATTTTTTTTTATTGCTGGGTATTGTGTTTTGTTGTGTAGTATGCAGGTACTGTATCGGGCCCAAGTCACAATATAGAATTAATTGGTTACAGTATAATTACCGTATCCCATTTTCAGGTTACTACCCGAATTCACACCGGCTGTGTCCGGATTTCATCCCTCTACGTGTACTGTAGTGCCTGGACTCTCACCACGACAGAGAGAAATATGCTACAAAAATCCAGATGCAATGAGAGCTGTGGTAAGTTTAACTACTTAATTCATGAGAATAAAACTATTGAGAGCTGGTGAGAGAGAGAGAGAGAGAGAGAGAGAGAGAGAGAGAAGGAGAAGGAGAGAAAGGGAGAGGCACGGCTGGTGTAATCAAGGTTTTTGGGCAGGCCGAACTATTTTTCGTTGATTACTCAGGTCTTATCTAGCTTCCCTAGGAATAAATATGCGTTACCAGTCATAGCTATTCCTATTAGCTGGATTTTGTCCTTTAGTGAGGACTATGCCTTTAGTTACTGTCGGCACAGTTCTATTTACTGTAGTTCTAGCAGAACTGGTTCGTATTTGTTTCTTATTGTATTTTTGATCTATCAAGAAGACGTGTTATTGTCGTAAATGGTAATTAAAGCGAAATACCGGCCGGTTTTTGAAACGCATCGAGTACTCCCTGCTTTCCTATGCTTCATATGCAAATAAGCAAAAATTTGAATAACAAATAGATCCCAATAGACCCCATTTAGCATAACTGCAGAAGAATGCTGATATTTGAGATGCGTTTCAAAAACCGGCTGCTATTTCGCTTTAACGAGTAATTGTTTAGGTGTACGGCCTCCGTCTGGCTGTGTCCGAATGTCAAAATTCATTCCAAGATCACGTGTGGAACTGTTCTCTCAATGCACGGGAACAATCCACTTTAAAAGGTGAATATTCTTTTTTACTTATATTTATTTTACATTCTTTCTTGTGTCTTTATTTTTTTTTGGTTCTGATAGACGAATCGGCTCAGGTTATGAGGAACCCCTTCTTTATCCAAGTGTTGAAACATTGTGTTGAAAGTTGTTACTTAACTGCCCTAAGTTAAACAGATGTTTGAGCTGATTCTTGCAATAAAGTTTTGATAAGAGCTTTGTAGATTAATAAATTTTCAAGTCTTTACTTACTGGTGTATTAATTTCAGTTGCATCCAAGGAGGCTGCCTATGTGTATGCGATCTCTTCTGCCGGTGTCAGTCATACTGTAGCGAGGGCATGTTCGAAGGTGGGTTGGGTAGCCTTCGGTATATTCTTTATATGGTGGGGAAGCCTCTTTCTATTTTCAATATAACTCTTTATTCAAAGCAATTAATTTTAACGTACAATGGCAAAGAATACTATGCATTCGGTTGTTTGTAACTACTGCGAAACACTGAAAATGTTCATAAAAATACAGCAGTTGTCGAGTATTTGTTGATTTTGCTGTCTGGTATTGATCATTGGACTAAATTTAATTTGGGACCAGTTCGTTGGTAATTGAAGTCCAATGTCCAGAGTCCAGAGCATAGACTACTATGAACATTAAGACTTGTATACATAGTATATCGTTATTGTTGCGGGTCATTAGCTTATGGTTAGGTGAAAGTCATTTATCGAGTTCCTTTGCTTATGGTTAGGTGAAAGTCATTTATCGAGTTCCTTCGTATATTCCTATGAAGTGCATACTTTTTTTTCCCAGGGCGAAATCGAGGACTGCGGTTGTGGTCCCACCCCGATCGCTCAGAATAAGAAATTTGTGTGGGCGGGCTGTTCGGATAATGTACGGTATGGAAACACCTTTGGAAGGCGGTTTCTCGACGCGAACGACAAACAACACAATGATGCACGGTGCGGTTGTTATTACGGCAATTCGTTGTGATTATGGGAGATTTAGAGGAAAATTGAGATCCGATTCCCGGACGCTGATAGTATGCAAATTTTTTGTTTCGCAGAAGGAAGAGTGACACTTTGGACAGACTATGTAGGGACTTGCATTTTATACTTGAGAGCTACTGTATAGCCATCATTGTGTTTGTGTATATAGTAATATAGTAAGTATTTGCAATTAGTGTAAAAATAATTGTTTTATTTTATTTCCAGTGCTCTGATGAATCTGCACAACAACCGTGTCGGCCGTCGACTTCTCGCAAATTCAATGAAAAAAGAGTGCAAATGCCATGGAGTGAGCGGAAGTTGTGTGACGAAAACTTGCTGGAAGGTGAACGACGATATTGATTAATTAATTAATTCATGTTGATTGATTGATGTGGATTGGTTTATATTGATTGGTTTACAAACATTGATGTAGTTGTGTTGAAAAGAGCATTGAATATTTATTCTGTATTCCGTACCTTGTGCGTCAAGTTGACATAGAACTACCGTCAAGGATTGTATTTCCTGTTTCTACTAAAAGATTACATTTTTGTTTACACATATTTTCTTTCAGGTTGTGCCTCCTTTTGATGAATTCTCCATGAAACTCAGGGAGAAATACGACGTAGCGCAACATGTGAGCGATTTTTTGAATATTTCATTTCATTCTCATTGACCTGTGTGTGCGTACTTTGATGTAAGTAGGATTTATATTTATATATTTTTACTCATTTGAAAACTTTTTCTTTCCAGGTATCCGTGGCTCCCCACAGCAGTCAGCTGCTTCTGGCCAACGAGGAAGTGCAGGGAGACGAGAGTGAGAAGACGAGCAGAGTGGGCAGATATCTAGACGCAGACAGGGAGAGGAACAGGGTACGGTGCTTACTTAATATGCCGTCTTGTGAATAGCTCTTCAAATGTCACAGGTGGCCGCGTCGGCAAAAGTTTGGTCGCGCATCGGTGGCGCCGCCCTCGCGCATCTATCGGTCCACCAATAGCACCAACAAAGCTTCCTCAGTGCGTTCTGAAGTTTTTTCCTTGATCTATAATAATTTATTAACACGTTATATACAGTATAAGTGTGCTTCATATAAAATGATGATGAGAAGGTTGTTAAATTAAGCCACATGTAACGATAAGCTTGATCTCGCCATTAATGACACTTTCCCTTTAAATTCTCTTTATGTTCTCTTTATTTGAGGTTCCGAAGAACGACCTCGTCTTTTTGGACGAATCTCCCGACTACTGTTCCCAGAACACGAGAGGGAGGGAGTGCACGAATAATTGCAAGCAAATCTGCTGTGGAAGAGGTACAATTTAATGTTTTCTTTAAAGGGTCAGGCCCATTTCAGGCAACCCCTATGTTTGACTATTCGATATTTTTTAACTTTACCATAAATTAAGAAAGATATACACGCGAATTTCCAGAAAAAGAGCGCCATTCATATAAATATTTTTAATTATTCATACCCATACACAACTATATACCGTAGATTGTGGCGTGCAATATAGAATGCAAGTGTGCAAACACGTCACACACGTGCATGCACGAGCTCCATTTCAGGCAACAAGATGGAAACGAAAAAAGCGGTGATATGTGGGGTTGAATGCCGGCCGGTTTTTTAAACGCATCGAGTAAAACCGTATTCTTAGGCAGCATATGCAAATGAACATAAATTAGAATAAAAAATCGAGTTAAATTCGAGCAAATTAGGATAAATACCTGCCCACGATGCGTTTCAAAAACCGGCCCGGTATTTCGCTATAAAAACCAGACTCATAAAAGAATGCATATGGTGAAAATCTCGCATATTAAGGCAAGAAGCCTGCGGTTTTCTGGTTGTATTCGCTTAATCACTAGCGCATTCTAATGGTTAGAATGCTTCGGTAGAAACTATCATTTGTGCATAGGATTAATTATTTTTGCAATATGTCGCTATAAGTTGTACTCTGTACTTTGTAATTTGCATTCTGTAGTTTGTTTTATATAGTTTGATCTATTTCAGGCTGGGATACTGTACGTCAGATGATCAGCTTCCCGTGCAAATGCAAGTTTATCTGGTGCTGCGAAGTGAAATGCATGACCTGCAGCGAGATCGTGGATAGAAACTACTGTAGGTAGAGTGATTATTAGAGGTCACTGAGGTCTCACCAAGGTACTGTACCTCCCTGGGGACGAAAAAAAAGAGAGAAAAAAAAAAAAAAAAAAAAAAAAAAAAAAAAAAAAAAAAAAAAAAAAAAAAAAAAAAAAAACTTCCCCATGGTCTAGAATGCAAACCCTTAGGTTACTTTCCTAAGGAGGTTTTCAACAGGTATTACCTTTTAATTTAGATTCTTAATCTTTTTTTGTGTATACTAACAACGTGCTCACTACATCGTTTCAAGTTTGAAGTTTTAAAGTAACTGCATTATTAAGTGTGTATTTTTCTCCTAAATCAATGTATCTCAAGCAAACATAACTGCATTGATTGTCATTTTCTGGTCATTTTCAAATCACTTAACTTATTTAAACCTTAACACCTTACTCTGTTCTATAATGAATATAGATAGTACTAAAACAACTTGTTTTGTAGACTTTTCTTGCATGTACTGTACAATTGATATTTTATGGTGCTTCGATCTTATACCAATGTTTTGCAATATTTCTTCCACAAAATTTTTCGTTTTAAACCTTTATTAAAAGTGCCTCACCCATTTATTAATTATTTACACTTGCATAATATAATCTCAATAGCTCAGTAAATGCTGGGCGGAATTTGTTTATTCTAGCTTATTTGTTATACTGTCACAAAGTGGTATTGGTATACTGTATGTTTGAATGTTCTAGAACCTTCTTATTTCTATTGTACAAAATTGTTGCTTTACTATGTTATTTTTTCAGTAAAGAAACAATTTTAACGTATTTCTTGCCTAAATATTGACCAGATTTGTACAGTTGTTATATACGTATTTGCCGCATAAGCGTAATAAATATTGAATGGATTTATACAATTTATTGGGGTTGAGGTATGTATAAGCTAGTGCTGCATTAGTTACGCTCAGCTACGTAAGTATAAGCTGGTTTGTGACAACTACGGCTGCGTTACGGGGTGTGCTACGCGTATTGATACACAGAATATACTTATACAAAGAATCCACAAAAGATCGGTAATTTTTAGACGAACTAAATCCAAAAGAAATTAAAAGAACGAAATGTGATTACTATTACTGTTCTTCGTCTGAATAATAAGTAAAAGAACCTATACATAAAAAGCGGTGGCACGACAAACAAAAATATTGTGCGGTATCGGTATGACGAATGGCTGGTCTAAGTAGTATATTTACATTGGAAACTTACTTTATACTTGAGGTAGAGTCTAGAAACGTCAGAGACAAAAGCAGAGATCAAAGACTTCCTTACACAAAGGGTATTGTGTGGAAAAAGGCACAAATATTTTTGCGTGTTATTTCCCTTTAAAGTAAAGAAGTGTATTCGTCGTCATCCAACTTGTAGACGGCACCTCTTTCATCAGCTGGAAAACAGATTTCCACAAGATTTCTCCTCCTTTCTTCCATTGAAATCATTCCATTTTTTCTATTGTTTTCGTGTGTATGTCCCTGGATTTCCTTGATAATTGAATACGTTGTCTCGCCATTACTGATCTAAATTAAAATAATGTGAGCCGATCATGCGCCAGGAGCGCGCCAGTCTTTTTTCCGTTTGCCTCATGTTCGCACGCCCGTAGCTCACCTGCGAGGAGGCCGCCCTAAGATGGTGGCATATTAATGGGTCTTTTTGGTGACTGCACGCTTTAATTAGCGGTTTTGTGGGCAATTTGCTTACTTGTACAATCATGGAAAAGAACATGGAAAGCATGATAGGAACGTGTCCAGCAGCCAACAATCCAGTGGGAATAGTCCAACTGTGCTTCGAAAAGACAACGCCTGAAAATACATATACAATAGTTAACAGTCCAGATTCTCGATCCGTCTGATCATAACGCCCATGATTTATCATAAATATCTTCAACTAGGCCAGGGAATATTTCTCAAACACATTTTTACGCAAACACATCGCTGGTACTTATCATACTGTAATACTAAAGACTTCAATCAAAATTGACCCAGCAAAAACTAATTGTAAACTGTAATACTCCGGTTTCCTTTAGAGAAGTTTACAGTAAATTATTCAATTACCGATGGGAAGAGCCGAGAAATCATCGTAGATGGAAAAGAGGCACGCGATGGAAAATAGTCCAGACGTGAGGGCGACGCAGACGATAAACAGTAGGAACCACTGGAAAAAGAAAGATTATAGATAACATTGGGAACCCGCCCAGAGGCCGTATTCACCAACACGCAGGGAGCCCTCCCTGGCCGTCCCTCGCCTCCCCAGGGAGCTAGAGAGTGCGTAGAGAATGCGCGAGGCGAGCCTAGGGAGGGCCACCTGCTTGTTGTTGAATACGGCCTCTGTAGGGTAAACTAATCCGAAAGTTTAACAAAAGTTCCTTGGGAACAATTCACAAATAACTTACAGTTATCATTGAACTCGCACAAAATGAAAAAGAGGAAAAACTATTGAAACTATTAGATTACAAGTAAAATAAAATTACAACCTTCATATTTCTTGCGGTCACACATTTACGAAGCCAAGGGCAATGATGATCGAATTGCTTGACGCACCTAAATGAAAAGAAATAGATAAATGCTCGACCGGTTACCCGATCGAGTTGGGCAACCGAATTAGACCGCAGGGATTTCTTTCCATAAGCATAAGAAATTAACCGATGAATTTCAGGAAAATGTTTCAGAAATAATGTTTGATATATATAAAGAGTGAAAAAACCTCGGAGAAGAAACAAAAAGGGCTAGGCCCAATAAAACATAAAACTCACACATTGCATGTTCCACAATGCTTGATCGTGGCCGTTTTCTCAATGAAACACGTGAGACAAAAGCGTTTGTTGGGGCGCTCTTCCATGGCTTGCACCAAAAATGACTGAAAATGGAAAAGTGGAAATTCATGGAGAATCAGGGATACTATCCATTAGTGCTAGTACACACTACTCCAGTTTCCTGCATGCAACTTCTGTTACTACCCGAAATTTCTATTGGGGTTTTAGGTCAAGACAGATAAGCCCCAAATATGAATAGTGCATGGGGGTAGCCGAGGGTGCGCGAGAGTAACTCCGGTGATAGTGTGCGGCCGAGAGGGCGGCTATGAGGGCGCCCGCGTCGAGAATAGTGTGCGGCTAAGCGGGCGCCCGTGTCACATATATCATACAGTCAGACTGACACTGATACATGGGGTACCACGCAATTGGAGAAAATAAATCTGATTATATAAAAATCAAGAATCCGAGCGAAAATGTATTAACCATACAACGTACCATTCCTCCCCTAGATTTCGGCACAACTCCTGGATTGCCAAATACCATTTTCACGATTGAAAAGGTGAACAAAACCAATGCAAACAAATAGCAGAGTTCCAACCAAAGCGGCGAGGTCTCCAGAAGATAAAAGCACCTTAAATTACAAGGTATTCATGGGGTTTCCATGTATGCGATTCGCACTTGCGACGACATGGCCCCGCAGCGATTTTGGATCTAGTATGGATCTATTTCAAATAGCACGGGTCTGATGCGGTCCTGTTCTAAATAGTACAGGTATTTGGCACTTTCGCTGCAGGGCCATGTCAAAGGGCGATTCGTATGGGTTACGGTAGGCAGTTAACATATATAAGAACACATTTTATATTATCACAATAGAATATGGCCAATAAATGTGTGAATGTGCTGTCTTTACAGTAAAAGAAAATATTTTCTTTACCAAGTAATTGTGGCAAATATGGGTTCTCCAATGGCAATACCAAGAGGAACCGGGCTCTGATTCACGTCAAAACGAAGCCGCGCATTGGTGAGGAATGTACTAAACAATTTTATATATGATTATATATATATATATATATATACTATATATATCTTAATATAATATTATATATATATGATATAAGTGACTTTAATAATCCTACTTTCCAACTTATAAGAATCAATTCATGATATGCTCTCCACTCTTGTATATAATTTGGTAGGAAACTAAAAGTCGGGCGAGGCCACGAGAAAAGGCGACGTAATGAAAACGTCGTCATTAAAGGGTCAGGCCCATTTCAAGTGACCCCTATTTTTGATGATACCATCTGATTCTCCATGCCAAATATAGTAGGATGCAATATTTTTCTAATTTTCAAGCGCAAAATTCACACACTATTCACCAATTTACCGTGGGCAGTCATACCCAACTATTTATCGCAGTTGGCACGCCCATTTGCGCTGATTGGCCAATATCGCAATTGCCACGCCCAATTGAGCATATTGCCCAATTAGCGCGAAGGGGCGTGACAAAAGCGATAAATAGTTGTGTATGACTGGCAATGGTAAATTGCTGATTACTGCGTGAATTTTGCGCTTGAAACTTAGAAAAATATCTTATCCTACTATATTTGACATAAAGAATCAGAGGGTATCATCAAAAATAGGGGTCACTTGAAATGGGCCTGACCCTTTAATCTCAGAAATAAATTAGTAATAATAATAAACAAATATAAACTTGCATCATTCCATATAATGTAGCCGCCGCCAGTAGAATTGCAATTAAAAAGTTGAATTCGTGGAAAAAGACCCACGAGAAAATACCGAAGATAGCTGTAAGTAAGGATATATCATATCTTTGTAAATCTCTCTCTCTCTCTCTCTCTCTCTATTTCTCTCTCTCTCTCTCTCTCTCTCTATTCTCTCCCTTCATCCATCTCTCGTTACGGTCTTCGCTCTTTACCTCTTAGCGACAAAGCTTATAAATCGGCGAAAATTATAATTTTTTAACTAAAATCAATGACTAACCGGGAAGGAAGAATTCTACTACATTCCTTATGGTTTGGTTGTCAGATACTCCGGTAAATATCGTTTTTCTGGTGACACCGCGACGACGACAGGCTCTGCAAGACAAGTGTACTGTAATTATACCGCAGTCTCTCTCTGTGTGTCTCTCTCTGTGTGTCTCTCTCTCTGTGTCTCTCTCTGTGTGTCTCTCTCTGCGTGTCTCTCTCTCCCTGTCTCACTCTCTCTTCTAGCATGTAATGTATATACCCCAAGGGAACCCCATACATGGGTGTGACTAGTTATGCCATAGTATACAACACCGACAAATCCGTAAAAACTAACTTCTGTACTTGTTCCTGATTAAAGATGTTCTTGGTTTCCATTGCAACGTCGAGTGGCGTCTGAGATTTGAAATTCTTGATTGTCAAATCAGCATTGGCAGCGAGGAGAAGTCTATAATGGACAGCTTTTCTTTATTTATTTAATTTCTATTCTGAGCAATCTGAGCATCTAAATAGTGGCTTAAAACGCTATTCTATGTTATCGTTATAGCAAATCAACCCGCCAAGATTGGAGCTTTGTCATAGCAAGTATTTATTTGCAAACTTCAAAGTAGTATGAAACATGGTCCCTGAAGCTGTTGTTGCAAAAAGAGTTTGGCATAAAGCGAAGCGAAATTTCTGGTCAGCCCCAACCTCACAGCTTCTGTGTTCCCTTGTTGACATGCCAAATGAAGTGCCGTGTTCCCATTGACATGCTCTTGTGCATTCAAATTGGCATATTGTTCAATGAAAACCTTCAGTGGAAACATGCTGTAAGAGTGGATGGCGGAAAACATTGTCGGAGTCAGACCTAAATTATTATATTTTTGATTGAGGGTAAACCTTTATATCGATGTTACGGACATCGCATGGCACTGATTCCGGAGGCCCGAAATGTGTATATTTAAAGGGATGGGTTCACTACAAAATCACCTTGTTTTTATGCTTTACTTTGATTGTACAAAGGAAAACTTAAACAAAGAGCATAAAAAATATTCCTTGAATTATTCCCTAGGGAAGATATTAGGTAAAAAAGGGTGAGTATTGATCTTTTTCCGATAAAGTTGTACTGCAAGATAAACTAAGGAAGCTAAGGGATATGGCTGAAACACACTGTTTTGAGCAAAATAAACTGTAGTCTCCATCGTTTATTTCACATAAAACAATGAAAAAACAGTGTGTTTCAGCCATATCTCTTAGCTTCCTTAGTTTATCTTGCAGTACAACTTTATCGGAAAAAGATCAATACTCACCTTTTTTACCTAATATCTGCCCTAGGGAATAATTCAAGGAATATTTTTTATGCTCTTTGTTTAAGTTTTCCTTTGTACAATCAAAGTAAAGCATAAAAACAAGGTGATTTTGTAGTGAACCCATCCCTTTAAAAAAAAATCTTCGCTGCTAAAACTTTGATCGAGTGCAGCGAAAATCTGGCTACAGTCGGGTAAATTCTGAGCGAAAAAATAGATGAATGGCAAGTTTTTTCGCAAGGCATCTTCTCTCTTAAAATCGTTGGCGGCAAAAGGTAAACGTTTCACGTGGTACCTCTCATGATAGAGCTCACCTTGTGCAGTTCTCATTTCCAATGAACCAAATTTGCCCATCAAATAAACGGCGACTTCAGCGTTTCTTGATTGAATGGCCACATGTAAAGGTGTATTGCCCTCCTTATCAAGGAGATCACACGCGGCACCGTGGCGCGCCAGGAGAACGCAGGTTGGCAGTCTGGCTGAATAATGCGCAAGTAAACTATAGAATGCGCAATCTGCGGTAGATGCAGCTCAGGTTCTGGAGTTTTACAGCGCACCTTAAGGTGAGCCTTGCCTGTGAGCAATGACGGTCCGTCTTTTCTTACCGTGGGGCGTCCATATGTAGTATCAATCCCCACCCGCATATTTGGGAAGATTCCTAGCCCTTCAGGGCGCGTTCGGGTTGCTCTTTCCGAAAGGGAAACATGCAAATTTATCGTTCGGGTTGGACCTTTCCGAAAGGATTTAATGCTTGGCGAAAGCAAAAATTACCGTATGAATTTGCATGTTAAACATTCTAATTCATAAATTTGCATGTTTAACATGCAAATTCATACGGTATTGTTTGCTTTCTCAAAGCATTAAATCCTTTCGGAAATGAACGATAAATTTGCATGTTTTTCTTTCGGAAAGAGCAACCCGAACGCGCCCTTCAGATGAGCACGCAATTCGTGTTTCATCCTCCGGAACACACAGTATCACGTTCTTTCCCATAGAGTATACAGTATAGTATGAGTACGGTACCAGATTTGGCAGCCCAGTGCAACGGGGTAGATTCCAGTAACCCTCCAATGCAATTCACATCGGCTCCAAGGAAAATAAGTCGTTCACAAATCGAATCTCGAGAGTTTATGGCAGCCCAGTGAAGGAGGTAGCAGCCTTCCGAGTCGGGTGTCTGAAATATATTATTGAAATCTTTATTCTTTGTCTAATTATTGGATTTTTCTGAAAAGTTGCGTGTTTATAATAGAGAAGAGAAAGCGTCCCTCTTGGGAACAAAAAGATTATTTTACAACAAATACAAATATTTCAAGTGCACTATAAACCTCACGTTAACATCCAATTTCTCCAAAATGCACTCTTCCAAAAGGGTCGAATTCCCGATTTGACACGCCGAAACAGCACGGGACATCACATCGGATGAACCCATTTGGGCTTCTGAAAGTATAAGAAATAAAAATGAATACTTTTAAGTATATGTCGATATTTAACAAACAAACTGAGAATTCAACGGCATAACACTATTCGTTGAAAAAAAAACCGGCGAGTATAGCTGAACTGCGACAGAAATGTAACTATTTGACAACAATTTTAGGAGAAAAAGCTCGGCACAAAATCTGTAGCAATACGAGTAATTGAAAAGTATAAAAAAATTATTCATTTGTGAAAAAGAGAAGTTTTCTAACGAATGCTTTCCAGTCAGCCAGTTCTATATTATGTAATCATTTAAAAAATTTCACCTGCTCTCTACAAAAGATAATAATACGAAATCTATTAGAACACCTTTTTCGACCTCTGAACACAGTTTTAAAATAAAAAAAGGAAAAAAAGTCCAACCTAATCAAGATATTCCTTTTAAAATTCGAATAGAACGAATCTGCATAATTTATCCCACTATATGTAAATGACGGCGGTTTAGCGTTTAGCTTCGTTGTGTATACCGCTGACATAAATTTAGCCATGTACATGCGTTTCATGTTCCCAGTACCAATTGTCGTCAGAAAACTTGAGAAATCTACCACTGTAACAAAAAATGCAAACAACTACTTTGTGCGAATTTCAAAGGAGATGATATAGTGAATTCATATACTTTTTTTATTGTTGTAAGGCTGAAAATGAGGCACTCTCGTAAAGTTGCACATATGAACGGCGAGCGTACCCGCGGGTTCAACACCTCTTCATATCTAATATTTTGCCAGATGAGAAAAAGGCCCATTCGTTTAAAGTACCTCTCGTAGTTTCACAATTCCTTCAGCCACGCAATCAAGATCAATTTTTTTCTTTCTGGAATTCTGAAAATATATTTTGTTTGATAAAAAAATAAATGGTGCAATAAAACATGGAACTTGATTTTTTGTTATCGAGCAGCATTTACAATACCATCACATAAAAAAGTGTTCCTTTTAGAAAAAACTTGCGCAATTCAATACTTTGCGCAATGAAATTATGAGTATTTAAGCTTAGCTGTTAAGCATATGCGGGCAGTATCGCCCACAGCTATACACAGTTTTTTTTTTACAAATATAGTTACTGTAATAAGATTTAGGTTGGCCGGGGAACTCAAATGCCGTTTACTGAAATACCGTTATCTTTCTATGTATGTTATACAGTACCTACAAATTAATAGTTTACATTTAAGATTCCTCAGTTCAGTTCACTCCGTCAGGATGCCCGCTGTCGACCATGAGCCAGACCTAAAACTTTGTAACGGTAAGTCTTTTTCAAAGGAAACTTTGTTCTCTTGCCCTAACAGCAGTTTCCGGCTTACAAATATAGATAAAAACCAGTCGGCTACCGCCGCCTGAGGCGTCTTTCCAATATTCGCTGATGGTCGCTATGTTTCACTGGGCTATATCTATAAGTAGAGGCAACTCTTTCTCGCAAGAATAGTTTCCTGGGGAAAGAACTTAGTTTCTGTTGACTATATTTCTCCTAAATTGTCTGCAACTTGCTCTACTCTAGGACATCGAAAAAATTGCCAAAGCCTAAAAGCAGCTTAATATCGCGTGGCTGATACGCCGCAATGTTTCGCCGCAATGTATCCAAAGAGTCTCCAGTCTTTCTTTTTCTTTTTGAAACCATACCAATATTGAACACGGGTTAGAATTAGTTTCTGTTGACTATATCCTCCCAATTGTCTGCAACTTGCTGGACTCTACCTCTACAATATCGAAAAAATTTCAAATCCTAAAAAAAGGAATGTGCCTGGATGATACGTCGCAATGTTTCGCTGGGCTATATAAGTTAGAAGCAAACATTTGTCTGAAGGAAATGGTTTCACTTTTGTTATTTTCCTTTTGAAACTACACCAATATCAAACACGGGATATAACTTAGTTTCTGTTGACTATATCTCCTAAATAAGGACCGGCGCCACGGGGAACATCAAGTTGAGCACACATCGATGCCATTGACAGGGAATTATTATAATTGCGAATATGCTTCTTGAATTGCATGGAACAGGGATCTCGGCCTACTTGCCGCACAATCGCTCGAACGATACCCCGCAAGCATTCTGTATACGGCAGCCTTTGTAGCGTTCACTGGGCGTTCCGCAGTGGAGGTGCCCTGCAGTGGGTGTTCTTCGAACTGTATCGCTCGGCATGTACTCCGCGCCCTTGGTGTACATTGCAAACTTTTGTGTGGTGCTCATGTGAGCGCTCCACAATGGCGTTGCACAGCAAGTGGATGTTGGATTCTCGTAGGTTGCTCAAGGTGAGGATAATCTCACGTTGAAAGGCAATATGGAAAATTTTTGTAAAATAAGAGTAAATAAAGCATTAGACGAAAAAGCGTGACTTCAAGTTTTCAAAATTGGTCGTTCTTTGAGTTTTGTGCCGTGAGTGTGCTTTGAACCCATTGTGCCGCAGAAACGCCCGAACGATACACCACACATATTCCACATATGCAGCCTTTTTTGGACGTTTGTGAGAAGGGCGCTCGGGAAGTGAGATGGCTCAGTGCACGGGAACGTGAACTACTGAACCAATCCTACAACCTGAGCGTAACGCACATCATCCAAACACACAAACAAACAAAGCTCCCAGCTTTATATAATAAGATATTGCGCGACAGGAACACGGTACATATTCCACGGGCGGGAATCGAACCTGCGGCTATGTCAGCGTCTACAAGATTCTTGAACAATGATATGATATACATATAACAATGACTTCATTTCTGATGACATCTAATGTGGTGTGAATTTGTAGTTGTTTCTTGTAAGTACATGGTAGTACAAACTACAAGCTCGTGCAGAGCTACTGTGCTTACTTAGTCCATGCCAGTGAAGAGTAGCTCCGTTGATAAACGGTCATGGTGTACATCTCACATCTCAGTCACAGACCCCACGGTTTTACGCGATCTTGCGCAATAACGAATTTCCAAGCGTGATATATTGAATGAAAAAGTTACTAGTTTTACTAAAGTAAAATGATAACATCAAAAAGTTACGCGACATCGTATACTGCAATTGCCCTCTATTGTGCATTTAAAATAATTTAGTAAATTATCCAAGAGACTAGTTTAATTTTACTTTGTGCAAATGCATTCGCATTCTTGAACTTGATGTTATAGTTCCCATAAGCATTTTTCTCTCAACCGGATCACATTTCATTTCGTTTTGTGCCATAATTGACCATAGCTATCATCACAAGAGTGATAATCAGCGAAATCGTCAGCGATTTCGCTAACCATCAATCATCGAGTAGAGAGCATGGTGATTCGAGACTGACGAGAGAAACAGTTTCTAATATAATGAGTCAAGAGTAGGAGAGAAACGGAAAATAGAAAAGAGCACTCTAATCCTGGAGAGTGGAGGGGTAAAAAGTTCCGTTATGGGTAGAATCTGGACGTTTGTACCCGGGAGTTTGTAAGCCCGGGTTGATACCGTGAGGGTCGCAATTCCCACGCCGTGATCTTTGTCTAACCATTCCGGTGTAAAAGCTCGAATAATAAATTGATTCTCTTGTAAGAACTATGAGCCTTCCACTTTTCAAGAGTTTCTGCATGTTTTCTGTAGGATTGAGTACTATGAGTATCTAACGCTCAAAGTTTATTTTACTGAAAATCTTTGGTATCCAACTGCTGTGCATCTTGTTTTGCCTATTACCCTTCCTGTGTTTGAGTGTTATGTAATGCGCTTTCGTAGTGGATAACTAAACCCTGTAGATTTCTCTTCGAAAAAATCTGGATACCTTTTGACACGTGACTGATCCACAGGTTTTAAAATTATGGTTACACTCATAAGCTAAAGTCCCTATATTCCTGTGGCTGTTTTTAAAGATTAATGTTTCATCAACAATAAGTTTCTTATGTAAGCAGATTCTCCAACTAATAATTTGTTGTAGCATGTCGACATTGATAAGTAGCCATTAGCTGATATGATAAGAGAATGCAAACTTGGCCTGCGCACCCCATATTTGCATACAAACCTAGAATTTATCATATAATCTTCAGGCACTTTCTACTGTAACGGCACAGATTGCGCAGATTTCTTTATGTATAGTTAGCTACTTAAAAAACTGCTACTTAAAAAAAACTTTCGATTTTTTTGACTACCCCCCCCCCCCCCCCAAATGGAAACTTGGCTCGCAACCCCCTATTTCCCTAGAGTGGTATTTATGAAATAGCATTTTATGGAAGTATTTCTTATATTTCATGGAAACCTCTAGATTGTAAACTTGTGTAAGAACAAGAAACTGGTTTACTTCGTAACTTTTGCTGAACTCTCCCTCTTTCAAAATCCTCTCCATCTGAAGTATTTTTCTCTAAACTCTCTCGCCTTCCTCGCTCTCCATCGAGTCTCTCTTTCTCTACGTCTCTCCATATGAATGATAGTTAAGTTCCTTCACAGTGTATAAACACGGTAATTGAACACAGATCCCCTGACTGGTGAAATTGTCAAACGAAGTCATTTTCTAGCAATTTCATTTCTATTTTTTAAACTCCTAATGACTCAACGCCTTTATAAAACGTTTACAATATCTACTTTGTGCTTGCTATGCAGTTGAACTTTTCTCTATGATATATACTAAAGATTTCTAGTACATATTCAAATTAAAATTTTAGGGGAAATGAAGATCGAAGTAGGTACTGTAAAATACGAAAAGGATGGGAAAACCTTCCGGACCTACGAAGAAGACCCAAAAGATAGAATACAAGAGAGGGTGAAGAATCACTACTACAATCAACACGAGAAACAGACTGTCGAGTTCGTCACGGGAATGGTAGGAGCTTTCTTTAATAACATAGGAAATGGGTGAACCCACTTGGATACGGTTCACTGTTTTTTTCTTGGGCCTGTCCATTTGGTGACCAACTCGTGACCAGGTTTTATCGAAAACCGTCATCAGCTGGTCACCAAATGGTTACGAACCAGTCACGAACGAGTCACCAGATGGTTTTTTTATGGTAAAAACCATTTGGTGATGGGCCAACGACGGTTTTCTGTGGTTTTGGCAATTATTTCGTTTTCCTGTGAGATGAATTTATATTATCTAAATGTTACTGGGATGTTATCTTTCTTTGACCTAAAAAGTGGTAGAACCCAGGAAAGAAAAAGTAATTTCATAAGAAATACTTTGACTATCCCTGCCTTTCGACTACGATCTCTGCAACTGAGTAATCGAGCAAAGCATTTTACGCAAGCTTTCGAACAAGTTTGGTTACTGTTCAAAAGAACGCGTCAATTAGATCAGCTGACTTTGCAATTGTTTCAGCACAAGAAATGGCTGTCGTTCTCGCATGCGAAGATGCCTGTATTGGATTGCCTCGACGTTTTGTCTTCATTTTTGGATGAAAGTGATCCGGATGTGAGGATTTACAGATATTTGTTTAGTTACTACATATATTTCTAAATTAGTGTAAAGCTTATCTTCTGTTGCCACTGACTGCGCTCTAGGTGAGCGCCGTTAGCGGCGACGTCATGGCACATAGTTGCGTGCGCGGCTATCTCCTTGCGCACATTGTTAGACGCCGCTGCGATTCCAGTCAGATGACTTTTTAACTCTTAATGTATCGTTCAGGTAGATGAGGCAAACCTCTTCCATGCCTATCAGACTGCAGAAAAACTGAGAAAAAACCACCCAGACAAGCCGTGGATGCATCTCGCTGGATTGGTACACGATTTGGGAAAGGTTTGTCTCATAAGTACCATATTCACTCTTGCCCACCATTTTTGGGTGAACATAGAAAATGAATACTAAAAAAAAAAACAATTTTATTATCTTTTATTATAGGTGATGAGCGTTTGGGGCGAGGAGCAATGGGCTGTCACTGGTCAGTTATTTTTTATCACATTTTTTCTTATTGTGAAATGTCATAATAAGAATAACATAAATATAAAGGAGAAGAGTTTACTTTTTTGTTTGAAGCCTCGTGTGAACGCAACGAAAATTAGAATATATAAGAGGCTATAAAAGGAAAGCCGGAGCCCCGTCTTGAGCAAGCGAAATTCGAATTTTATTTCATGATTTTTCAAGATACGTTACAAACGTTTCACATAAGTGTACTCGCTGATGTTCCTGCATTTTAGACTTTGAAAGTCGCCTCAGGCGGCGATAGCCGTCTTGTAACATAAATAGATGGGAAAGGGTCTGAAAGATGAAAAAAAATTCAAATTAAAAATGAATTTTAGGTGACACCTATCCCGTGGGCTGCGCTCCAGCGGCTTCAATCGTCTACGGCGTGAATAGTTTCGAGAAAAACGCGGATGTCAAGGATGAGCGATACAAGTGGGTTTTAATAATAGTAAAAATACTAATGAAATGTTCCCCGCTGCCTCAACCGACTCGCCGGGGGGGGGGGGTCTATGGCAAACCCATGGCCCATCAATTGTACAGTATACCCGCATCTTTGCTCTTATATAAACCATTTTAGCACCGAACTGGGCATTTATGAAAAAGGATGCGGTTTTGAGAACCTGTTGATGTGTTGGAGTCACGATGAGTACATTTATCAGGTGAGGGTTTCATTACTAAAAGAGATACTGCAATAATAAATCACATGTGGAATAGAATAGGAAGATCGTCGAGCTTAGTAGGACTCCCGCAAAAAGACAGATTGGACAGATGTAAACCAAATCTTTATGTCGACGTTTCACCCTTCGGCATCATCAGGACAAGTAATGAAATACCTCGAACTTGGGTAATTAAACCACACATGAATAGATTGTGTGTTGAGATAAAATTAGCTAATTGGTGTTCTCAAACAACAATACCTCAGTGGTAAGGCTAGTACAGTGGGTGAAGCTCGACGCTGTATTCAGTTCCCGTTGGGCCCCCACCCAGACTGTGTCCCTATTACTTGATCCGATTTCTTCAGGTTTTGGTAAACCACGGTACAACTCTGCCAGAAGAAGCTCTCTACGCAATTAGATTTCACTCTTTCTACCCAGCACATTCACATGATTCGTACAAACAGTTCGAGAGTGAGAGGGACCGTAAACTGAAACTGGCAATTATGATGCTCAAGTTAGTTGGATATCGATTCATTTGGTTGAGTTACTGTAATTAGCATACGGAGCTTATCAAATAGGATACTGTAGTTTGAGAGGAGCACTGTAGCAGCATCAGCTCGCCCAAATCAAAATCTCACGTAAAATTCCTGTAGCTAGTATCTAAGAGAAAGATAATTTACCTAAACTTTTCCACCTATGGATTTTTTGTTTATATCAGTGTTAAATGATATGTAATTGATTTTAACACAATTATGTATGTAACCGTATTTATATTCCAGTGAATGTGATTTGTACTCGAAATCCGACGAGACTCCAAATATTGAAGAATTGAAACCCTATTACCAAGCTCTCATCGATCAATACATTCCGGGAGTGGTGGCATGGTGAACAAACCCGAAATCCAATAAATCAATAAAAATCAATCAATAACTTCGATCATATAAACCTCATATTTGGGAACTATTATTTTACAAATAAACATTTGTATTGATTGCTTTGTCACCTATCATTTCGCAATACGGTCACACAAATATCATATTTTATTGCTCAACAATATATATTATTTATTTTTAGTTTGGTACGGTATACGGTGTACCGTAGTCTCCTTAGATTTGTAGTTTGTGCTCACATAATGGAGCAGGCTGCCGACTCCACGCCGTTGGACTCGAGCGAGACTCCCGAATCATTGCTTCGGTTGGAACGGAATCTGATAACGGTATTAGGTTGTAGTTTGTAGTGTGTGTATGTAAGTTCTCTAGTTTATGTTAGTGTTCCGTAAGTGGTGAAGGTCTCACCTGTTTGGCATACATACACCCAAAGATAAACAAGTTTTGAAATCAATCAGTCACCTAATTTTCTTCCTGGTTATATTTACATTAATAAATCTAAAAACTTAGTTTGGCTTAATTTGCCAACCTCTTATCATCATTTTATATGATGCACACTTACGATTAAATAATGTGTCAATAAATTATTATTATTATAATTATTAAAAGCAAGTAGAAGAAACACACTCAAGCACGCGCATGGGCTATACTATGATTTTAGTACACATCTAGTAATAGAAAACATAATAGCATGCATCTAGCAATGATCTAGCTCTCACCTCTTCTTTATGGATTGAAGCCTTCGAAGCGCCAGATTTGTTTGGCTTGAAGTGGGCTTCAAGGCGTCTATCACCTATGAATACAAAATATATTCATAATTTAACTTGAAAACGCTCACAACTTATTGTTTTCCCACGTGTCTTTCTTTCTATGTCTAACTCTCTCGCTATCACCCACCTTTATAGTTTTCTCTGCGTTTTCTCTCGCCGTCTCCCACTCCAGATTTCCCTCGTTACTATGAGCTTCTTTATATCCGTCTATCGTCTGCGACTCTTCTGTTATTGATTAGTTATTAAACGAAGAAAGGGGCAAATCAATCGATATTTCATTATGTTCTGAACGTGTTCATCAAGAAAGTAGCCAACAAGGTCGATTACGATTACATGAAACAGGCTGTGACCATATGTTAACCCTTAATTATTTCTATGAATCATATATTTGTGAGGGTCTGCAGATTCATATGTAAAACACGCAATACTCGACGGAATTTCCGTTTTAACTGTATAAATTATAACGTAAAGAGAGAGAAAAGTTCTCTCTCTCTTTCTATATCTCTCTCTTTCTCTCTTTCTCCTCTCTCTCTCTCTCTCTCTCTCTCTCTCTCTCTCTCTCTCTACTTACCCTTCTCTCTCTCTCTACTTACCTTTCTCTCTCTCTCTACTTGCCTTTCTCTCTCTCTCTCTCTTTCTCTCTCTCTCTCTCCACTTACCTTTCTCTCTTTCTATGATCTCCCATACGCTCATCTTCTCACTCTTCTCCAGATAGTGAGTCAGCATCTTCATATGTCCAATATCAACATATCCCTTCGAAGTAAAGACAAAATTCCCAGCCGGACAATTCTTCACGGTCTTCGTCACCATTCTAAAAGACAACTAGAGGAATACGGTAGATAAATCAGAGTTCATTCTCGACATTCCTAACCTAACTGCCCTCGATCAATTGCCTATAGAACTATAAAGACTTGTTGAAACTGAAACTCGGACGAACTACCGGAGGTGCACACGAGGAGAACCTGATCTCCATCATGCAAACACAATTATAAATTACGAATCGCCAGCTTTCCATTATTTAAAAACCAGTCGGCTCACGCCGCCTGAGGCGACTTACATGGAAATATGATTGGTTTAGCATGGGCATACTTATATACAAAGCTTCAAACGTATCATAAGTAATTCACATAATAGGAAACAATTGCATATGCATACTTCGATATTGAGCTGCGACACTCTTTTTATACCATTTGTCGAAAATTTGCATTTCGTAACGCACATCGGTATGCAAATTAGGCTACAGTTACTCTTTTATATAATAAGATATAGGTTTCAATATTTAGGTATGGAGATGTTCAACATACGTTTCAATATAATATGGGACACTCAATCAACTACAGTAAAAAGAAACACAACGAATGTAGTTACGACTAATAAGACACGATTCGGTTAAGACTAACTATGGATAAAGCATAAAGTTGGCATACCGAAGTTGATTATACACAAAACCATTTAAAAGCGAGCGGTTGAAAGTTCAAATCCCAATTTTGGTGGACGTATTCTCCGTTTCCGTTACGAATTATCGAAACTTTATGAAAGGGCTTCGTTGCGGACATTGTAACAAACAAACCTTTCTCTTTTACTATATAAAGTAAGATTAGAACCCACGTTCTGGCCGAATTGCTCACTAGTATTTTCCCCGCCTCCGAGCAGTTAGAAAGGGCTCTCGCAACGGAAACCGTCTCTCCCAGGACACAGTACCTAAAGAAATATTCGATTTTAAAGCGGTATGGAACCTGGTTTGTATGATATGGGTACATAGCACTTCCATGTATTCTATCAAACTTTTGCGGACATAAATACCAATTAGAACACTGTAGTTACACATAAAACAACTCGAAATGAAATAGTGCGCACTTTTTTTTATGAAAAATAAAATGTGTCACCTTGGCTTCTTCTGGCTCACAATGCCAGTGACCACGGGACCGCAATGGACTCCAAGGCGAATCTAAAACTTTTTTTTTTTTCAAATAATAAGCGACCTCCGTTAATGAATCCGAGCTTTTTCCGAGAAACTTTGCATTTCCGAGCTTTTTTCGCCTATTTCCCGAGAATTCTCCGAGAAGATTCTCGGGCCGAGCTCGGAAACTGTTCTTGCTTGGGCCGAGCTCGGAAAATAGGCGGGCCGAGCTCGGGAGCAGTCTGTTTGTCCGTTTCCGAGCTTTTCCCGTGGTTTTTCCGAGCTTTTTCCGACAAACTTTCGTATTCCGAGCTTTCTCCGACTAAAAACCTAGTAGGAAACTAGTAAAAAACTAGCTGGTTTTTCCGCGGGCCGAGCTCGGAAACAAATATCATAGCAGAGAAAACAAACAGGGACAGATACGGAGGTATAGAGACATAGAGAGAGAAAGGAAGAGAGAGATAGGCATAGACATAGACATAGACATAGACATAGAGAGAGAGCATACCCTCAATGGCAGATTCAAATGTGGTACTGTAATGGTCTTCGCTTCATACAGTATTCCGAGTGCCAGAAGTAGTATCCTGTGTGTTCCCCTTTCACAGGGTGTCGGCACCCCGGCCACCACCAAGTAGTTGTCCATCAGGTTGAGAACCTTGTAGCACTAAAGAAAATTGAATAGTGAAGGGAGCACATTTAGTTGGAAGGTTCAACGCGTTAGAAGGCAGTTATAGTTTTGGGCACGGAACCCCCACATCCGAAAATGGCACGGGTCCGCTCGTTTTGCTTACACAGCATTTTACTATACTTACTATTACTGACCACACCCGATGCATTTATTTCCTTACCTTTCTTTATTTTGCATTATCAGCATTGGCGAACAAAAGGACTTAAAACTCAAATAACTACCCAATGATTAAAGCGAAATACCGGCCGGTTTTTGAAACGCATCGAGTACTCCCTGCTTTCCCATCATGCTTCATATGCGCATGAATTTGAATAAAAAAATAGACCCAGACCCCTTTTAGCATAACTGCATAAGAATGCTGATATTTGAGATGCGTTTCAAAAACCGGCTGGTATTTCGCTTTAACAACTATGTATGATTACATACAATTGATACATAATTTCAATTACCTTATGAATCTCGATGAGACGGTCAATTCGCGTAAACAGGGCCGATATGAGTTCAACAATTTCATTCGGTTTACAGTGGATATTTATAGCGAAGAAATCAGGAAGGGAAGAGGACAGAACAGCACATTCAGTGAATTCTTCTGCAACTAAGACATTACGCGCTATGCTATATAAGTTACCCAGTTTATTTTTTGTGCTCTGCCATTGTGCTCTAAGTGTGCCAGTGAATATCCGCGACGTTTTGGCACACAATCGGCGCGCAAGCCCGGCGCCGCATCTACAAAAAGAACAAAAGTAAACCCACGTGCAGGTATCACTTTATGCGATCGTATATTGTCCGCAATTTGTGTGGGCACAAACTCAAAGAGAAGTTTGTCTGTCTGCATCTTTTTCGCCTCCAACTGTTCGGCCATCCCTCGCATTCTCTTGACAGTTTCTTCCAGACGCTTACTGTAATTTATTATTTCTATTAACATAATGAAGGCCAACCACAAAGTATGCCACCTCAACGCTAACCTGTTCGCAGCCGAGGAGCTGCGGTAAATGTGGCTCATCTCAACCGGAGTCAGACTCGAACCAGCGACCTCAGTCACCTAACAGGAGCTTTACCTCTGCGCCACAAATGAATGGTTACTTACTTAAGTTCCATCTGACATATCCTACTCTGGTTGAGCATGACCAGATCCCTGGTGGCATCATGCATGGGCATATCGGAGATGCAGAGACTCAGGTTGAGAATGTCCCTTACTGTTGTAACGTGGGGAGAACACAGGAAGATGATGTGGTTATTACCAAGCATAGGAAACATCTGACCTAAACCGAGAAAATTGCGTCACTGAGTATACCGCATTTTCATAGAAGATATTTTGGCGGGAGCCTGGCTAGTTTAAGGCCAAAACTCCGCAATGTATTATTCTTATTGATTCTAAGAAGTGTCAAAACAAGTTCATTTGACGGGAAAACTAAAAATGTCTCTAATTCCGGTACCTTTCAGACACAGTGGTTGTTGAAAAGCTACAGCAGAAGTAGTCGCATCGACCTCATTTCTTTTCGCGTGATGTCGCATTTGGAAGACAAAAAGCGTGTTCAGATACGAGAGAATGTTCTTGAATGTCAACTGAAACAGAAAAAAGTGAAATACCGGCCGGTTTTTGAAACGCATCGTGGCAACTGCATTCTTATGTATTTATGCGAAGTGAGGTCTAATTGCGGTCTATTTTTTATGCTAAATTATGCTCATTTGCATATGACGCATAAGAATGTTGGTGTACGCGATGAGTTTCAAAAACCGGCCGGTATTTCGCTTTAAAGGGACAGGCCCATCAAAATAAACCTACATTTACGATACGTTCATAATGACTATCAAGCATTTTTATTACAATATATACAAACTAAATTTCACCATTATTCGCCCTAGACAACTTTTTTTCCAATGCGCTCTGCTCAAATGTATACCATAAAACTGCAGATTTCAAGGCTATATATGCAAATTCTAATCGCATTATAATTTCACGATAAATTTGCATTGACGACAAGGATATTTGCGGCTCTACGGTATACATTTGAGCAGAGCGCATCGGAAAAAAGTTTTCAATGGCAAATAAATGTGAAATTTAGTTTGTATATATTGTAATAAAAATGCTTGACAGTCACTATGGACGTATCGTAAATATAGGTTTACTTTGATGGGCCTGTCCCTTTAAAGGGTCAGGCCCATTTCAAATGACCCCTACGTTTGATGATTCCATCTGATGCTCCATGTCAAATATAGTAGGACGCAATTTTTTTCTAATTTTCAAGCCCAAAATTCACGCCGTATTCATCGATTTACCCCTGCCAGTCATACCCAACTTTTTATCGCATTTGTCACGCCCCTTCGCGCTAAATGGGCATTATGCTCTATGGGGCGTGGCAACTGCGATATCGGCCAATCAGCGCGAATGGGCGTGCCAACTGCGATGGATAGCTGTGTATGACTGCTCACGGTAAATTGCTGAATAATGAGTGATTTTTGCGCTTGAAAAATAGAAAAATATTGCATCCTACTATATTTGACATGGAGAATCAGATGGAATCATCAAAAATAGGGGTCATTTGAAATGGGCCTGACCCTTTAACCACTTATGAACGAACTGGTAGGAACTGCTCATAGGGTCAGGCCCATAAATAACTGGGACTTTGGACTAATGTTACAGTATTAAAAAAACCTAAGGGGGTCTAAATAGAACTGTACCTGTATATCAGCGGGTTGTACCAGTTGTACAATATCCGCCAATTTTACCATTTTCTTATCAGCCAATGAGTACTCGCTTGTAATGAATTTTCCTGAAAATTTAACTTTCCGAATACGGTAGTGATACAATTTAGGAAGAATTTTGATTTACCTAAGTACGGTTAAAGTAAGTATATATCAAAAAAATAATTCGCACAATTCAATGATATGTGGCATAAATACCTACCGACATGTTCCACAATCATTTGCTTATTAAAACAGATATGAAAAGGAAATATAATATGAAAGTCTTTCGTTGATAATGGCAGTGGATGGCGAGCCTGAATGACAATAAATTTGAACTCTATAACTATAACAAGAAATATTATTAAAACTTGAAAAACGGCGTATGCAGCTAGAATATGAGGAAACCAGAAAATTTGGTCTGCACACTCCTGGCGCACCACCAATATATCGATTTTTGCTGATTAATTTCATTCCCTAAAATATGGCCGACAAAGCATTAAAAAAAATTGCTCATATCTATTGTATCATGTTATCTTGAACTAATTGAAAAATAAAAAGTGACTGACAATCTCCATCAATGCTTTATCATCCGCGCCGCGGTTCTCGCGTCTGAATTTGTGCGCCAGTTTCTCGCCAATTCTGTGCCGCTCATCAGGACCGATACTGAAAGAAACCATATTCTGCTAATTGTAAGAAGGCCTGGAGATTCTAGTTGTGTCGGTCGTCAAATGGGTTTCACCGAAAAATAAAACACAGTTGGGAAACGATCACCGATTATTATTCAACCACTTAGAGACATTTGATGGCCATTTGCCGGCATCGAGAAGCCCAGGACCAACGAAAAAACTGGGAACCGTCGCCAAATGGTTTCTCGTTTCCATGTACCGCTTGGCGTTAAGTTTCATACCACTCACCTGAATATCACATGTTCAACCATGCCACTCTTTCTTCTCTCTTGTTGTCGTTCAAGAACGCTGATCTGAACTTATATATTCAAAAAGATTTGAAACAATTTGCCCATTGATTTATTGATTTTCTGCAGTAGCTCTTCATTTTTGTATGTAGTTTGTAGTTTGTAGTTTGTAGTTTGTATCCAAAAGTCAAAAGTGCAATACCGAAACATCGATGTCGAAGAGCATTTTGGCCACTTTTCGGACGAGTCCTTTTACAATCGGATAGAGTCCCTGACGGTTAGAGAAGTAGTGGAGACGCAGACTTCTGAAATACAAAATTTTTATTTTTCCCTCTCTCACACTCTCTCTCTGTCTCTCTCTCTCTCTCTTTATCTCGCTCTCTCTCTCTCTCCGCCTACCCGTCTCCTTGATCTTCGCACTGAAATGAGGGTCCCTTCATCTCAGATTTGAATGCGATTTGGTCGATGAAATAGTGCATAGAATTGAGATTGTCAAGGAAATCCTGAAATCGTCTTCTTTAGAACACACCGTAATTTGGTACTGTTAAATCCGTTAAACCAAACAGTGACCAAAATAAAATTAAGAAAGAACCCTCTAAAAAAGTCATTCATTTTTTTTCCGTTTCAGTCGAGAGGGAGACACAACGTACCTGAAGGTTATTGGCCATGCAGGCCAGCATCTTCTCCCACCCAGTCTCGCAGGCCCATGTGATTAGGAAACCACCGTACATCTCCCACATATCGTCCACAGACACGCCTGAAAACGGGCGTGTCCCTGGTTGCTTCTGTTCTATACTGATCCAATGGTAGCACCGGTACGGAGCTAACGTTACAAGGGTACGTAAACCCAAAAGCTACTAATTCTAAGTGTAAACTACACCCTTACCAATAGTGCTGGCAGCTGTTCTGAATATTCTCATCGTGTCACTGTCATCATAATACTGCTGAATGGCGAATTCAGTGTCTTCGGCGAAACCAGAATTTCTCCTGATAATGGAAACTGCGTAAAAACTTGTAATATGTACTTTGCATCTTAGTGGTTGTACTATAATATATAAAAAAAGGAATAAATCAGAGCACGAATTTCTCGTGCTCCTCGTTTTTAGAGATCAATAAAAACTTCAAGCTCACTTTATCTCTTTCCATGTTTCCAGTCCATACTTTCGTATAATCAACATGCAAATGCAGTTGTGTGTCCATCCAATCTAGGATATAAAGGTAGAGTAAGATAGGTGTTACAAAAGACGTCGAGCCATGCGTCACCTTGAACTCGTCGTCTACAATGCCTCTTCCACAATGGATACTCACGTCTACTTGTCAGGATCATCAGCAAACTTTGAACACTGTATTGCGTAACTCTTGAATAAAGCAAAGCACTCTTGTAGCGTCAAAGGTTTATTTATATATTTATTTATTTATTTAAATATATTCCTCTGGTTTATTGTAAGTGCAATTTGATAAGATAAGCTCACCATGTCTTCCAACCAATCGAATCAATTGAACAAATAAAAAATAAAAACTTCAGCAAATACCTTCTGAAAGTCTGAAACTATCACAAGCATACGAATGCAAAGTAATAATGCAACAAGACAATATAAAACTAAATCAATCCAATAATTTTCAAAGTAAAAGCGAAATGACGGACGGTTTTAGAAAGTATGACGGACAACTGTTGTTGTATGCAAATGGAAATAATTAGAATAAAAATTCATTTCCATACACTGCATGGGAATTCAGCATCTTATGTTTCAAAAACCGGCTGTTATACCGCTTTAACAAAACAAGACAAAAAGTTGAAAACAAATTGTAAGAAGGTAAGCAATATTTTCCAGAAAGTTTCATCATTAGCCTTATGATATGATTCCCTTGGTTACCTGGGCCCTGGGCCACTACACATGGGATGTCATGCATATTTTAGTTGAAAATGCGATGTCGTGATCATGAGATTGCATGTTTGGAATAAATTAAATAGGTGTTTGTGCGATCATCATCTGCATGACCAGTTAACTTACGGCCCTTAGGGGACTAGACATAGAAATACTATTCCAACTCCAAAATTTCAGTATGTTTCACAAATTGAATATAACCACCAATTCATATAGTTACACACCGACGTTCTGAGACACCTACCCCACAAAACAAGCAATTCCGAAGAAAATACAGCATAATTTTCTCAATGCATATCACAACTTCTAAATATGTAACGTTATTTTTTCGACCATGCGCGGAATTTGTACACCTTTTCGCTCATGCTATGTGCTAAATTCTACGCGGCTTTTTCACTATAAAACCCCGCTAACAATAATCAACTAGTATGAGATAATATAAAACGACAATGAAAATAAACTTTATTTCAGCAGGATCAAAGCAAAAGACAACAACGTTCTAAATTTGCAGCGAACAAACTTTACCGGATACGACAAAAAGTACAATTTGATACTAATTACGCTAATACTTTATATTAATTATGCAGCTGATCCATGTTCCCATAAAGGGGCCACTTTTCACTACACACAAAATCTAACACGGTCACTCCTTATAACTAAATAAAATTTAAATAAAACCCAAAAAAAAACTCAAAATTCACAAAAAAGGCTACCTGTGAATCGCAAGAAATTAGTATAAAAACTACACTACACTATTAAGTAAGTAAAATATTATGGTTGAATGCGTTATTATGATAGTTGAATGAATGTATAAAGCTAACAGATAAAAAATGCGAGGAGAAAAGGTACTACCAACATATAGCTTGCTCGGATGTTTTTGGAGTTTGTAGCTTGAAAATTCCGAAACGAAAACTCCAAAAACAGTCTAACCTTCACTGCTATATACTAAATCATACTGAATAATGTAATAGAGAAAAATCTATAGCTTACTATTCATCTTTCTTTAGAGGGTCAGGTTCACCAGAAACTCAATATTCTTCAAAAATTTGCATACCTTTCGCAACTTTTTTGAATATTGATTTTCTCTCGTGAGCCTGGACTTCAAGGGTCAAATAGCTAGTCACACCACTTAGTCAACATAAAATGCAATAAACAAAACAAACAAAGAAAGAAAGAAACTGATCACGTCACGGTGAACAGCCATTACAGTCAGATAATTAAATACGGAGAATACAGTATTGATTAGGCAATTAATGTTGAATATTCAAATTCAATGATCTATAAATGACCACATTTATAAAGAAATTTAAAAAAAAATGGGGAAAACAGGCACAATTGTAGTAGCGGGATGAATAAATCAATAGTCACAAAAATAACCATATACTGAGACACCATGGCCCCGAACTGACAAAGGGTACCTACCCATGTACCATCTAAAGGGTACCCATGTACCATTTCCTAAATGAGAACTACCCCTAACCAGTCCAAAGCAATGCATCCAAGTATACAGATTATATATAAAACAAAGAAGTACGTGAATATGATGAAAGAAAAGGCATTTTAGTGATGAAAAAAAAATAGATTATCATTGAGGATAATGAAGATAATATGATATACAGGAGCACTTTGCTTCGTCAACAAGCATCCAATAAGAGAAAACAGACTTTGAGTTTGATATAATCTTTTAAATTGTTGAATAAACTAACGATCAGACTGCAAGCCACAAGGTTACACAAACAACTAAAATGCTAGACATATAAGATAGTTCAGCGGTAAACAAAAAATAATAATCAAACACCTAAACTTTTAAAAAGATCGAAAAAATTTTAGTACTGTGGATAAAATCTTGGGTTTAAAGGGATAAAACACTACTGTGGCTATCTCTCTGTCCGTAACGTTTGTCTTAATGTTTACCGTATACGTTAAAGTACTAAATTTGGCAGGTACTATACAACTTTACGGTGTGGATAACTCTCCTTTTAAACAACAACCCACAATTCACAGAATGGGGCCGCTACAGTACTTCTGAGATGGTGTTTTCTAGAATGCAGTCGAACCCTTCGAGCCAGTGCGAGATGCTAAAACACGGCAGAATAAGTATATAATACAAACACAGCTTATAAGGCTACTAGTAATAAGGGATATCAACAAAACGGCTTTTAAATCGACTTTAAATATTAACACGTACATTGCGCTGTAAAGCCAAAGCGCAACTTCTTTAGTGTAACTTGTTGACCATGCGTACTTTGGATGTGTTAAATAACACACAAGGGCCGACGTACGCCATCGCTCATTGGAGTCTTATTCTATTAATCGTTACGGTCCAGTGCCATGGCATAATATTTCCAACGTAAATAATAAGGGGCCCAACCCTTTGCTCTGTGGGACCTGGTTTTACTAGCCAGTGTAATTTTTTCTTCGCAATAAACCATTATGGGGTTTCCAAGTATCCGGACAAATGTACCGTATTTTACGACTTCGCAAGACCCATGCATTAATTTCTCATGTCAAATATTCAATTCAAGGAAAATACGGTAAATTTTTCTATACTTGGAAGGGAACGCACAGTTGTTTTTGGCATACATGGAAGCACATTATATATAACTAATTAGCGTACCTCGTCTCTCCTGCTCCACCTGTATCCTTAGTTGCCGGCTGATTTCTCTAAGTCTCGCAGCCGATGGCCCAGTCAGGGAGGGTTCTCTGCGGTCGAGCCCCGACTGGAAAGCCTTCACCACACGAATCTGAAAGGAGATTACGGTAACAGAGGAGGGATTCGCAGGACGAAAGACAAGAACTTATACTCTAGCGCTGTCAATTCAACACTACAAACTACAAGTCTAACTTTGTTGTAGTTTGTAGTTCAAACCCACAGCGCTACAGCATACGTCCTATGTAGTTCAGTTAGTTGCTAACACTTGGAAAGACCATCACAGATAACTCGGCAGCATACAGGGAAGATTTCCCCACTACTGGGACACCCATTTCGATCAATAACATACACGTATTGATTGAAGCAATAATCGATACTCATTTCACTACACAAGCTACGACCGGCGGTGCGCGCGAACAAAACAAAAAATGGTAACATTTAGCGGCCGGTACACTTACAACCCACAATCGGACACAAGACTACTATACACGTATCATTAGGGGTAGAAACGCGGCTTGATATAGTATACGGACCAAATTAGCTTCCAAGAGCGCTTTACACACTTCTGACGTTTGATCGGTTAGTTACGTTGAATTTAATTCTCAAAAAAGTTTGCCATCTATTCGTTTGGCCTCACTGCTTCCAAAACGTTTCCACTCAAGCAAAACCAAAAACGTTAATATTCGAAATTTGAAATAAACTTAGTAGGAAAGCAAAATGAGGGTCCAAAGTCCAAAAGGTGCTATGCTCTGTGTGTTAATTTGAATATATTAAGTGATAGACCATAAATAACAAAGGAAATAAAAAGATACGCCAGCGCCCAGAAGAAGAAACACACAGTAAACACACACGCAAATGACGTCACAAGTCATGTATTTAAATTTTCCCACGGGGAAAATCAATGGGCCGGAAAAGGCCCCATTTGCCTATCCACAATTTGCATAACAATCCACAAGGTTTCCCATCCAAGTTCATTCAAGGGATACTGCCAAAATCAAATAAAAACACAAAAACAAGCAGAGAAGCAAAGAAAATAAAACATGAAATGCAAAGCAGTACTGACAAGAGAAGATATAGATAGCACAAGAACATATACACAGGATACTGGATACATCCCGGGCATTAATGTTAAAGCGGTAGCACACGTGGTTTTGAAACGTATTCTGGACAATAACCGATGAACCATATGGAGATACCATTACGGGCTGGAAATTGCCAAAAGCCACGCAAATTTGCATTTAATACATGTGAATGCAGTTGTCCAGCATGTGTTTCACAAACCACGCGGCGTGGTTTGTGAAACCACGCGCTATGCCGCTTTAACGACGGAGAAGTATTTTAATAACTAGATGTTGACGACAAAACAAAGAAGATATTAGAGCTGTTTCCTATTGTGTGCCTCGCCGGTACAGTATACCGTAGTCCTTTAATAGTGTACTGTAAAAGACACAGAAAAGTCGATCGATAGAGAAGAGTGAGTGCAGGCGGTGAGAGAACCAATCACAGTCGCATAGTAAAACTGAAAGGGCCACACCATTACACTTTACGAAACACAGGCTTCACAACGTCATTAGTGTCACACCGTACTCGTGCAGCAGGCAGGAAAGCGACGCAACCCTCGTGCATGACCCAGGCCCGCCCCCCCCCTTGTGGCTCGACTTTGGCTGTTCAGAGAGCATGCGTGCGGCACCGTCGCGGGGGGCGGAGCAGGGTCAAGCACGGGGGCGGGCCGCCCGCATTCTCAATAGTCTTACAGCCTGATCAGTGGGCGCACTGCTCAAAGGAACGGGGTTGAGACGGTCGGCCATCTCTCCATTGATCACCTAAATCACACCTGAACTCAGAGAAAAGAAAGAAACACCAAGTGGTAGTTATTCGGAATATCATCATCTACCGTACTGCACCGATGTATACAGTATTCTGTGTTTAGAATAATCACACCAAAACGCTTAGTCTGTAGCCTATAATTTGAATTTGAAGGCTAATACAAACGCACCCATTAAAATAAAAGAGAGAAGACCCATCACACATACTTCTGGAGACAAATCTTGTCCCAAACTGGCTGAAATCCCCCACCCTCTACTCGCAGCGTTAAAGTGGAATGGCACGTGGTTATGACACGCAAGAGGAACAACTGCACTCCCTGTATACGCTAATTTCTGTGCCCTTATACATGTGAATGCGGTTGTCGACCATATGCTTCACAAACTTTTCCACGTGCTATACCACTTTAACTTCACAACTTCATCCCCCAAAATAACGTGTCTGTGTTCAATATGCAAATTGCGTTCCAACTGCACAACATCAAATGAATATGCATATAATGCATGCACATTCCCGAGCAATACACATTCACTTACACTGTAAACAGAGAAGAAGAACACAAAAAAAGTTGAACATGAAAAAGACACACACATAAAACAAAAGACATAAAAAGAAGAAAAGGAGTATTTCAATAACTTATTTATTAAACAAAAACCGCGTACTATACTCAAAATTGCGACAAGAATACGTAAATGTCTAATAAAGCAAAGTGGGCGAAAGGGGGTTTTCTATCTAAACTTGAGATTTAAAGACTCGAGTCTTAAGTAAGGAGAGAGAGGAAAGAAAGTTTGCCAATCAAAAGAAAGAAGGGTCTACCGGTAATTGTTTACTTTATCTTTATCTCCTTGGGCTTAGGCCTAAAGGCTTTCTCAAGGATTAGGGGGCGTGGCTTGAGAGGATTGTAGGCGGGGCCTAAGAACTTCCAATAACCAAGGGGCGGAGCCTCTAACGGGCATGCGACTCAAATTAGCCAAGATATCATAATACTTATAACTGCTCATAAATGGAATAAAACTAAAAACAAACAAACACTCCTCATCGCTAGAGTGTCTGTGAACATTGAACACCTGAGCACATACAGTTCATAACAGAGAAAAGAAACCGGAAATAATAATCGAAAATATATATGAAGAATAAAATATAACAAACAAGAAAACACACAATCTGAGAAGATTGGCAAGCTATGAATATAAAACACCAATAAACGACAATTAAATAGAAACAAAATTGAAAAAGGGCAGTCTCAACGCCTATCCATGTGAGCATTCGAATAACAAAAACGTGAGCCTTTTTGAATAAATGTGCGCGTTTTCAGGGTTGCGGTATTACGTTTCGACAGCCATTTTTCTGAAATATTCCTTTTTGTACCCTGGGCCCTTTAAAGTTCTCGTCCCTTTAAATTTTTCGAAAGGCGCAACATTTTTTTTTCGAAAGATGCTTTTTTGAATTTCGAATGCCCACTATTGTTACCACAAACACAAAAAGAAGAACAACGCGGTTAGATTGCAGTTAGTAACAAACAATGAAAAACACAACATGTAGAAGTAAAGAAAAAAAATAACTGAAATAAGAAAAAGCTTGGACGCTGGCTTAAAGTTTAGAAAAGTTCGATAATCTGTTGATAGGGGGAAATTTCAGGAAACTACAGATTTTCCTTCTCTACACTCTACTAAACATGTGAAACTAATACGGGCAGAGACTCGGCTGGCTATTCAACTCAGATAAACATTCTATTCTTATTTTACAAAACAAAAAATACTAAATAAATTTGAAATTAAACTTTTAAAACATATCGGCACATTGCGAACGAAAGATTGCTTTTCAGTGAAGAGAAATGAAAGAAACGAGACGACGAGATAAGAGACTGTTCTAAAGGAAGAGACTTAGAGAAACCTACATATTCCTTGATTTACTGCTTCAATAAGCTGCTACTAAAACTCATCAATGGATAGTCACCGGGGACATAACTCGGGAAACCGTAGGGGCCAATCGCCTAACGAGTTTACGAAAACGGACAACGCTGTACTGTTTTACTCTACTACATTGATAACTAAAGAAAGGCAAAGAAACGATCAGAGACTGCAGAGAAGAGAGAGAGACACATCTAGATGATCAGAGATGGGCCACAGAAACAGGCGTATCCAGCGACATGCTCTTCGAGATCCTAGAAGACGCCCCGTGGGCGGGACTCCACTTCTGTACCAAGGGCACTTTCTCCACATTCCCACCCAATTGAGACCCATTCTCCAGAACAATCTGCGGTTGCGGAGACGGGGTTCGCGGTTGCTGATGATGATAGTAGGGATAGGGCTGCGGCGAGGCACGGTGCGAGAGTGCCGCCAGAGCAGCGCGAGCTCCCGACGGATCGGGAGACGCGCCTCCCGCTCCCAGTCGGGACCACCCACGCATCGACTGCACCGAGTGGGTGGACGCAATAGAGCGACGCTCGTCCTCAAACTCCTCCAAGTTGGAGCGGAACGCTTTGACCACACGCAGCTAAATGACAACGAGTTAGCAGCCGACTGACGACAGGACACGGCGATTATAGCTGGGCGGGCCCCCCACCCACCACCCGCGCGGTCCGAGAGAGAGAGTGCGCGAGACAAGGACAATCAGGGAGACAGGGAAAGCACAGAGAAAGAGATAATGAATAAGAGAACAATACAAAAGATATGTCAGAGCAAAGTGAGCAAAGAAGCAGAGACAGCTGAAAGAACAAGAAAGAAGGTAGGAAGCAGACGGACAGACAAGACAAGAATGCCAACAAAACAGTGACTATATGAGAGGGACGAGAGTGCAAAATACACGCCTTTCTCTCGGTTGCGGCCCAGGACCGGGGGTGGAAGGGTAGGGGCGGGCGAGCCCGCAGGGAGCGGGTAGGCGAGCCGCGAGGGCGGTGGGCGACATGTGGGCGGGCAGAATTCACGCACGGAATGCAGAGCAAACAGGAGGAAACCCATCAACCAACGACCAATAAGCAATGACACATCTTCAATCAACAAAATTCAAATATGTACATATCTCGTCAACGAAAAAGACTACTGCTTTGGCTAAAAACAGATAAACCGATAAACGCTTCACAAAAGTTGCATCCTTTTGCGGATGCTACTAAACGGTACGTAAATCAGTCAAAACCCGATTGTCAACGAAATAAACAAAAACAAACGTACATCCACAGATACAGTAACGCACACGCACAAACAACGAGCTAGCAATCATCGCTACAAAAAAAAACATAGTGATACAACAACAGGGTGCTTTTGGAAAAGAGATAGAGGGAGAAAGGGAGAGAGAGTCAGGGATGAGGGAGAGGGAAGAGAACGAGACAAAAACGAAAGATCGTTGACAGCCACGGACATTCGTAGAGAGACGAGAGACAAACGGACAGACAGAGAGTCGAAGCATTAAGGACGAAAGAGGAGAAAAGCAGTGATGATATGTGAGTGATGACTAAAAAGGATCTTTGTCTCCCCTGGGCACCTCGGTTTGCTCTTGTCTCAGAGCTTCTCTCTCCCTTTCCCTCTCTAACTATAAGCCACTAGGCGCCTTCCCAAAGTCCTTTATTCATAGAGAGCCCGCAGCCAGGATTGGGATTACTATTCCTACGCAAACTGGCAGAAATTTGCATACAAGATAAAATCGACAATCAACAAAAGGTTAGGCGGAGGGTGCAACTAAACGCATTGTCAATGGTAGACAAAGACTGAAACTAAGGAAACTCGACACAAAAAGCTAAACACGTAGATAAACTCTGGACTCTTTAGTTGTTAAACAATCCAGCACCCCGTCCGTTTTAGAACTACTATTTGAGAATCACTGGGTAATTGTCTCGAATAAAAACAGCTCATCCGGATCCGTCTATAACTTCCACTGTTAACTCCCCTGCTGAGTATAAGACCAAATTATTATCCCCAACTTTTATACAGGATCGACTAAGCTCCGCCCACTACCATAACCCCTTCTTTGACTGACCTGTGTCTGTAGTCTAGTGAGTCCTCTGATCCAGAGAATCTGTCCAGATCTCTTCTCGTGCGTGTCGGGGTCCTCGTAGTCCCCAGGCAGGAGGGCCTCGTGGGCGGGCACCTCGCCCGCACCGATAGTCATCGTCTCCGGGAGACTGTACGTGGGGATTGACGTCACAATCTAGATTACAATGTGTAAAGTCATCAACAATTGCCACCAAAGTACAATAGGATTCAGCTGACTAGGGAACATTCAAGGGATCTGGAAACCAGACCATTCTCCCATAACAGACTTCGATCTCACTTTTGCTATATTATCTTACTCTATATTATTCCTCTATAGTATCCCTTATATTAGCTACATAATCCAAGATCTTCAAACACACAGCACCAGTTCGCGCCGTTTGCGGGTTACAGTCGCAGTTTAAACGAAAATAAGTTACACAGACAAAAGTCGAACCTGTCCCCAGAGAAGGACACCAACACCGAGTGCCAAGCACCATAACCACTGTTCGAGCGTTAATGCAGCACAACTGAACCAACGATCTGAAAACAACGAGAGTAAATGGAAGGTTGGGTGGGGTTCACATTATATCCCCCCCTCACCCTCACACAGAAACAACGCCGTGTTTAAAGGCACGACACTCCTTGGACATTTCTATCACTATTAAGTTATACGCCGTACGCCATTCTAAAAAAGACACATCTTTATCAATAATATAAAAGTCAAAAGAAACATACCTCCGAATTGGACAATGACAATCTGTGAGATAAATGTGCCGATCCAAATAGCATAGTAGATTGGGTTACTGAAGAGACCCTGCAAAAAAAAATCAATAAAATGCCCCCTAGTCAATCAATCAATAAATTAATCGACCAATCGATAAACAAATAACCAGTCGATCAATCAACCACAAACCCATCAATCAATCAATAAACCACTCAATACTCGCCTGGAAGATATTCCTCTCTCCGTGAATCTTTCTAGCGTTGATCTCATTGAAAAGTGTCATCATGACAAAAGTGTTGAATACAATGGTGAAATGTTGCGAGGGTGCGGAGTGGAGAGGCGCCCAGCGACCGCACTCAATGTGGAAAAGATCCTCGCCTGGAATAAACACATCCTTACAGTAACTGGGAACAAAAAAACAAATATCCAGAGGGAGGCAGAGCTCGAGACCTCGAGAGCACACCATCCGCACAAGTACAGAACAGGAAATAAACTGGCACTTGGCCAGTTATTGGGATGGCATGTGATCATCATTTAAGTACAAAGAAACTCAGTAAAAAAAAAAAGACGAACCAAAGAAAATGAGCGTAAAGAGAATGACGAGTTGGTAGAGGGCGTGGCCGAGAATGTTCTTGCACATCGTGCGCGAGATCAGCGGAGAGGTACGGCCGTACGGCTTGCGCTGCAATCGAACCAATATTATTATTAACCATTAATATAATTGCGGTTATATGATTAATATAGTTCCGATTATATCATCAATAGACGGATAACGCCGCCTGAGGCGTTTTCAATGCTGCACAGGCAATACTTCAAAAAAAGTAGCATACTTATCAACGTCTTAAACGTGTTGTCAGTACGAATCTCATTTCGTTTCTTTTGGTTTGCGAAATGTGTACTGCTTCTACCAGATCCTTGAAACTTAGTATAGATTTCGTTGCGGATTCGGTGACAAACATTTAATCTCTTCTCCTTTGTATAATAAGATACTATCCACAAAAAACTATTTCAATTCAACAATTAATTACACAATTGCACGACACCTACCTTCAATAGGTCTTCAGTGGGCATTTCCGTGGCAAGAGCGAGCGAAGCAAGTGTGTCCATGATAAGATTCACCCACAACATTTGCACAGCCTAAAGGGTTAAGATATGCCAATCAGAATTCCGCAATCCTACGTTCACAACTATGAACATGAAACCTACCTGCGCCATAGTCCCCAGCAATTAGAATGAAAGTAAAGCCTTCTGTCTCAGACTGTAGAACAACTAGACTGAACTGAACCACTGAACCAAAGTTAAATCTCAACCAACCTTCAGAGGAGTATCCTGGATGGCACACGCACCAACAAAGGCAACCACGACGGCCACAACGTTGACAGTCAATTGGAACTGGAGGAACTTGGCGATCGAATCGTACACATTACGACCCCACATCACTGCCTGAAAGGGAAAAGGTCCTCTTCCAAGCAGGAACAAGTACAGAATAATTATTTCCATTAGTGCAATTCACATAGATACTTTTTACGTGGCCGTAATGGACATTATACTTGGGGGAAAACTGGAATCCCTTAAACAGCCAACAAAGACAATAACGTTAACAACCTTAACGATCGAGGTGAAATTGTCATCAGTGAGGATGATGTCCGAGGCCTCCTTCGCCACATCAGTTCCAGCAATTCCCATAGCGAATCCGACATCGGCCTTCTTCAGTGCGGGTCCGTCATTGGTACCGTCTCCGGTCACAGCCACCACTTCTCTGGAAGCAAGCAATCACATTATTACGACTATTAATATGTATGGCGCGTCGTTTGCAAAGAGTTTACTGGACTGGACTGGACAACTTCGGATTCATGTATATGCATATTATGTTCCATTCCGTGCCGGAAAGGCAGTCATATAAATTTGGGAGTTAAATGGGAGTTAAATTCTCCAATATCCGTTTCCAAAATGTCATGCCGTATTAAAAGCTGTCCAAGCGCTGAAGATGGACTATGGACCCGCAAACTAATGCAGTTAAAGGGATCGGTTCACCTTAAATTGTGTCTGTTCAATTTCAAAACTCACGAAGATATTGGGTGATAAAGTGGTGGATTGATCGGTCCGAAATGCAAAAAGGGCAATTGTCCTGCCTTGTTTGTATAGACAATTACCCTTTTTGCATTCGGGGCCGATCAATCCACTACTTTATCACCCAATATCTTCGTGAGTATTGAAATTGAACACTACTTTTTGTATTCCAAATTTTTATTATCCCTTATAGAAAATAAAGAAATAAAAAAACAGACACAATTTAAGGTGAACCGATCCCTTTAAAGCGAATTAGCGGTCGGTCTCAACAAAAAAATACGAAAAGAGGAGGAGTAAACAACCGTGCGTTTACCGCCGTTTTCAAACAGTGTATTTTTGGACTTTTACTAGCCAAATTCAAAATATTTTGTCAATATTTCGTCATTTGGATGCTTCGGAGCGTGTGATCATTTGAAAAGGCCATCCCTCGATTTTTTCGGGGCCGTGCTAGTATTAAAATCGGCAAATCGCCGGAAGCGAATTTTCCCATACAAAATCGCAAAAAATGGTTGTTTGAGAACATTTTTATGCAAGACGCACTTATTTGTTTGTGTTTTTATGTTTATTTTCGTTTATAACTTTTTTCAAACTATTTTTGGTGGGAAAACCCCAAACTGGGTGGTATTTCGCTTTAAGATAATGTGATAATCATATATATTGTACCTGGCTTCGGTGATCTTCGAGTCGATGATACCCTTCACGAGAATGTATTTGTCCGTTGGTTGGGCGCGGGCCAGCACGCGGAGTTTGGGCCAGATCTGATCAAGCTTCTCCTGAGACACCTCACCGTTGGCATCACGAATTCTAAAAAAAACGAATGTTTCAAAATACAATGAAAATGATAGGGAATACACAACTAGCTCAAATTCGCAGCAATGTAACCTAACACTGCAGTAATACTTGCCTTATTAAGTTAAAATATATAATAAGATCTGGGGGGTCAGTCCAAAAGATCGGAAGGTGCCTACTAAACATAAACAAGCCCCTCACCTTGCATTAAAGTCCTTTCCCTCAAGCGCGATGAAGTCCTCTCCGGGCTTTAGAATTCCACAAGAAGTGGCGATCGAGCGGGCAGTGTTGATATTATCTCCGGTAACCATGCGGACTGTGATGCCGGCATGTTGACACTTGATGATGGCCTCGGGCACTTCTGAACACATTGACAATTCAGTTTCCAAAAAAAAGGTTACTTTGTCGGGTCCTAAGTCGTACATTAAACTAAACGATGAAGCTGATTTCAAACGAACAACATACTAGGCTAGACATAGACACATAGTTCGCAGAGAAATAAATCCCGTTCCTCAAATACACGGCCACCAGCTGATATATAATACTGTAAGTAATTCCACTAACCCGGTCTCACAGGGTCCTGGATACCAACAATTGCAATCGCGGTCAGACTCTCAGTAATATCGGCCTCGTTTTCCCAATCAGGCTCCGCAGAGTAAACGGTCTGAAATTGTTACGATCATTTTCACAACCAAGCAAAGAATAGTGCATACGTAAACAACTACAACCTACAAAGCCATAAGGGCGCGTTTAAGATGGCCGAAAGAAAGAAAAAAAAATGCGTTTTCGGCCGTTCAGGTTGGCCGAAAAGAAAATTTTTAATACTAAGGGAAAATGAAAAAATACAGTAATTTTTTCGGGTTTTGTCTGCGTCTCTTGTTTTTGCATTGTATTTCAAGTTTTCTTTTCGGCCAACCTGAACGGCCGAAAACCTATTTTTTACTTTCTTTCGGCCATCTTAAACACGCCCTAAGAGAAAGAAATATGGATATCTTAACCCACATCATTCTCAGCGTGTTGCTGTCCAGCGGGCACGTAGTCCTTGTAGGCGAGGCAGATCGTTCGGAGTCCATCAGAGGCCATTGGCTCAATCACATCACGAACAAGTTTCTCGGCATCCTTAAAAGGAAACATTGTTAAAGTTAATAAGTACCTCTCTACGTCGCGCCCTCCTCTCTCTCTCTCTCCATTTCCTCCATCTCACCCTCCTCTATCTACTCTCCTCCTCTCTCCCTTTCACTCTCTCTCCCTCCCTTTCACTTTCTCTCTCCCCTCCCTCACCTTCTCCGAGAATGGTCTCAGCTGTCCGTCCTTGCCCAAGTAGTACTTGCATCTCTTGGTGATGATCTCCGATGCTCCCTTAGAGAATACACGAAATCCTCCACGTTCGTTCTTGATCACAGTCGACATGCTCTTGCGCACCGAGTTGAATGTGTACACCTGAACACAAATTTATGAAATACCCCTCAAACCACAACCACAATAAAAAAAAGTGTAAATGATGTCAAAAAAAGGCAAGGTTGACCCAATAATCGACATAGAATTCAACTGTATGTGGGTCCCAACGCCTGACAACAACACACTGATCTCTGTCATTTTTCGTTTCACGTTCACAATTTTATAGATTGCGTGAGAAGCTGTCTCTTGAATGTGCTCAGCATGTGGGTGTTTCTCTCTTTTCCATTAAAGTTACATTTCAGACTGTTTCTTTTTTTATAAACTTGCCCACCTTGAATATGCCCTCCTCCGGGGTCCTATCACGGATTTCCTGGTAAGAGTGTCCGAGGGCCAGAACGAATCCCAAAAGTCCGCACTCAGTCTTGTTACCCAGCTGAGTTGCCTGTTCGCCGAGCTGTTTGGCAGGGATGACCTAAACGATGAGGAGTTACATCAAATAGTATGTACATTCAACAAATCAACATGTGCCAATGAAATGTACAAGAACAGCCGGAAGACAAAGTTTACAATTTACACTAGCATTGCTTCAATTGGTGCTTATGTGGCCATGAATAGTCAGCATGGCTGGTGGGAACATACAAGTTCACAGTTGCACTTCATAACTACGTTACCACACGTAATCAATGCTGGGTTGGAAAAAATCATATTGTTCTACCAGATAACAAGATGCATAAACAGATCCTACCTGTGATGAATATGCACTGTTAATGCAGATACAGTGCATCAGCAAGTCCAGTGTGTGCTTGTCCAACAGCTCAGTCTTAGGTGTGTCCTTGTGGTGCACTTCTAAAAAAGGGCATGTTTCATGGATCATATAAATTTAAAGACAAATAACTTCCTTACTACTTTTCCTTCGCAATCGAAAATAGCTGCAAATGGACGGAAACGGTGATATTGACACAATAAAAAAACGAAAACACCATTAACCAGTCGCCAAGTGGACTTCCATTTATCGACGGTTTTTGAAAAAAAAAGGTGGCCAAATGTCTTGCACCACGGAAAAGAATGGTTCCCAGAACCCGGCCAAATGGTTCCCCGTTTCGCTTCTTACGTACCATTGATGTACGACTGGACCACAGTCATCCGGTTCGTTGTCAGTGTTCCAGTCTTGTCCGAACAGATCGAAGTCGCATTTCCCATCGTCTCACACGCGTCCAAATGACGCACCAAGTTGTTGTCGAACATCATCTAAGACAACAGCACAACTATAGCACCGGGACAATTTCTGTGAAACCCCTAAGTATTCCAGATACAGCTAGACAGACCATAGAAGGGATTTGTTTGACGTCGCCGTCTAAATTGACATATGTCGACTGGATTTACATCCCAGCAACACCTGAGCAACATAATGATAACGGTAGCAAGAGCTGGAGAAATCCTCCTGTCTAAAAAGTAAAAAGAAATAAACCTACTCACCTTCTTAACCGAATACGCAAGTGAAAGCGTAACCGCCAGTGGCAGACCTTCAGGTACAGCCACCACGAGCACAGTCACTCTGAAGGCGGATTTATTATATTAATAATATTTGTTAACTTTAAAAAGAAACAACGAATTTGAGATAGATCGTCACAAAGAAAATAATAACAGCCAAAAACTAAAAGGTACAACAAAAAATACTCACCCTATAATCAAAAAGTTGATAAATTGTTGGAAATCGGCCATCACAAAACTCTCTTGTTTGAGGGCATACTTGGAGATGCAGAATCGAGTGACGAGGATCAGAACAGTGCAACCGGCGATGAAGGAGCCTGGAATATGGGGTTCGACAATCGAACCAAGGCCTGAGGCCGGGTTCACCAACATTTGCGTGTGGCACGGATCTTACGTGCGCACCAAAATAGCGCGCAAAGAGAAGAGACACAGACAATTATCGATTGTTTGCTTCTCGCGTAAATATTGGTTAAACCGGCCTCTTTTCGGAAACGAAAATTCGAAATCTAACAGCAAAATAGGAAAATTCCAAATTCGTTGCCAATGCACACAAAGAGTTTCTGCACCTGTAGGCATGTTTTCGCAATCAAATCCAGCACAGAAAGTCAATTGTAAGTAAGAAAACTAATATTTAACACGAAACAGACTAACAAACAAAGTCACAAATTGATATGTTCATACCAGCATATCCAATCTGGATGGCGAGTCTGGTGAGCTTGGCCTGCAGGACCGATCTCTCCTTCTTGCCCTCCTCCGCAACGACAGAATTGTTCTTGCCAGCATCTCCATTCGCAGCTCCCTCTTTGGCATCTGAATAGAGAAAATGAGAAATAGTAAATAAACAACAGCTAGCTCTTTGATAACTTGTGCCACGAGGTAACTTACACTACACTTTATGTAGTGATCAGAGTATTAGACAATGCAAGATTAACATAAACCCGTTTTGCTCACAGGGAGCAATAAACACTCTAAAAACTACTCCAATATGATCCAATCAGAGAGATTTCCAAATTACATTAATTTGAATTTCAACTTCCAAAATCCCTCGTTATCTAAGGCCACCGGTCTCCGTCATAATAGAATAGACGTTGGAGCTTGGAGTTTACATCATACCCTCATATCATGTAAGTCGTTTAGCGGAAGGAACACAAGAACGAACATAAGACTATAAGAGAAGAGAGGAGAGACAGACAGACAGACGATGAAGCTGTCTCTCTTTTATAAACTGCCCTTCAGTGCCCCTTTAAATTTATTTTCAATGATTCAACGGGGCAGAGGCCCCCTTTTGTGGCATCCATGACGAATAACAGGGGGAGATGGAGAAAGAGAAAGAATAATAAAAAAAAGACATGGATGTCTAAATAAATGTTTAAAACTATTCCGTGCGCCAAAATCCACATCACCATAATTCTACAGTAGCCTTGATGATAGTCTACGGCTACGGTAAGGGGCCAGTGCCAATTTCGCAATTGTTCTACGAATACGGTACCCCTTGTGTACGTGCACGCACTACGTCACAATTGCCCTGCGCCTCGTGATATATGCTCTCTATTTGCAAGTGCATACACTTATACTTTCTAACAATGAATGTTAATACGTTTCCCAAGTGACAACGTCTCTCACTGTTCAACAAGTCTGGCGTTGTGGTCCGTTTTGATATCTTTGTTGTAAGTTGGGACGGCTAACGCCAACGGGAACGGGTTAGAAACACAGAACACAATCTGCGGTTACGTGAACCCGCACAACGAGGAATCAAAAATAGAGAGAGTAACAAGAGAGAGAGAGAGGGACGTTGAGCTACAAGTATATACATACAGACACAGGGGGCCAAGGAGAGAGAGAGAGAGAGAGAGAGAAATCAAAAGAATAGAAGGAAAGAAAGAAAGAAAGAAGAAAGAATCTACCCACCAAGAAGTGCTTGTCCTGTGCCATCCTCCAGTTCGACGGCGAGTTCCCCGCCTGAAAACACAACACGATAGATACGAATACGAGTACATACTACCTAGAAGTGAGAGGAAGACAAGCGGCATAGAACAGAGGCCGTATTCACCAACACACAGGGAGCACTCCCTAGGCTCACGAGCGCTCTGAATCCCTTCTGCTCTCGCACTCTTTAGCTCCCTGGGGAGGCCAGGGAGGGCGCCCTGCGTGTTGGTGAATACTGCCTCAGAATAACAGGCGTTTGAATCCGAATGTTGGACGACTGCTTTCCCATGTATTGCATGCAGATTGTGAGCACAAAGTTGTCCAACATTCGTTTCAAAACCGCCTGTCATACCGCTTTAAACAACAACATACGTTCGTTCATGTTCATACATAATACCGTATTAGTGACAGATATAGAGTGCGACTATCTCCCCTCACATGCTGGAGAGCTAGCGAGCGAGTAACACTCCTACTTTTCCACTTGTTATATAAAAAATCATACTAAACCAAGAATTTTAAAGCGGCATTGTACGTGGTTTGTGAAAGGCACACTGGGGAACTGCATTCCCATGCACTGTATACAACTATGTGCCCGCGTTCCGGAAGCTAACAGGAGGGCACATCCATTTTCGGATAATTAATACATGGTAATTTCAAGTATATGTTTCAAAACCACGTGCCACACCACTTTAACTCTAAGCCCATGCTTCTCCAACCAAACGATGCATGAAAATATGGGAAATGGGCATAAACAAAATGCCCAAACATCTGTCCCAACGGATACTGAAAGACAAAGAACTTCTCTTACAAAATTAGACAGAAATAACTTCAATATAACACTTGCACAACAACATTCGCATATACAAAAGGGAGACAGACATTTGAAGGAAAGGAAGGATAGAGACGGTACAACATATGAAATATAAAATATATTCATACAAAAACATAACTATAGAGAACGTAGAAACTGAGAGGAAAGGACGACAAAAGAAGGTACAGTACCCAAATAATAATAACAGAGATAGAGACAGAAAAGAAAGAGAAGAAAGAGGCGACCGCTTACCCCGCACCGTCTTGCTCTTCTGGGAGGCACGCGACTTTCGTTCTGGAGATGAAATCAGGATGATATTGATTGAAAGTAGGATAAGAGGAGAATGGATCAAACAGTCATATAACAAGCTGTGAATGCCGAAATCCCAAAGCAAGACAGATCTAGTACGGAAATTCAAAGTTATGACTTAACATTTAACACATGTTAACAGATACATAAGAGAGAATCATATAAGCACGAGAGCAAAAGAGGGAAAAGGCTTCAGCAAGACATCGCAGACCAACGAGAATCGGGACAATATACAAGAGGTGAAGAACATCGGATTTTCACATTCACAAACGGAACGGGAGTAGGTTTGGGAGAAATATCGGATTATATCCAGACTGACATTTACCTTGACACACACACAACAAGCTTGTTTTTGGGGAACAATTAGATATCGAATAAACTGGGGTTAATCAGAGACTGCCGATATGTAAATTGATGCACAGACAGTATACACAGACGCTCGGTAAATAGGTTGCTTTCCTCGTATTATGCAAGCAACATAATTTTACAAACACGCAACGCAATTCTTTTTTCTGACAAGAAAATTAAAGCGATGTGGCACGCGCTATGAGATTATGCTACACATCTGCCTTCCATGCATTATATGCAAATTGAGTTTCACTTTATGCCCTTCCGAGCCATAGTTGCATATATTACATGAGAATGCAGTTGTCCAGTACACGCTCCACGAACCATGTGTCATACCCCTTGAAAATTGAGGTCGCATTCGCATGATAAGTAATGAAGTTCATAGATTGCAATAAATTGTGTTACCTTCTCTCTTCGCCGCCTTTCTGTCTTCCTCTGCAATGGTACGGGCTGCTCCCAAGAGGGTCATGATGATTCCCGTCTGGGAGTTCACTCCCACCGCTGTCACCAACATCTTACCGGAGCCTTCCATAACGTGTGTGCCGGACAACATCATCTAAATCATAATCATCTGAATAAAATGGATGCACATTTGGTCATGGTATGGGGTAGGGTACGGTAGCTCATTTTTGTGTGGCTTGGTATATTGGGGATCTAGGGAATGGGATTCACATACATTTTATACCTACAATTTCACCACTGTCTGTCTTTGCCTGCTAATTAAGTATAAAATCGTACCGGGTCATGTTCTGGGCTCTTTTTGATCTGGTCCGATTCTCCGGTAAGTGAAGATTCATCGATTTTGAGGTCATTCGATTGGATCAGAACTCCATCAGCAGGCAACAAATCTCCTGTAATTTTAGTCATAAATTCCTGTCAGTACATGTTTTCATTACAAATCAGATGGATTTGGCATCTCTAGCTAAACGTATCTAACACACTATTGCAAGCGATTTGTGAGCATTAACACGTAGTATATGCAAATACTGTGCCTGAATTTGAATGTACCTAGGACAGTACAGAAATTATAATATGCGCGTGGTAATGCACTCGTCCAGGTCCAGCATACGTTTCAAAAGCTCGTGTAATACCACTTTAAACATCAGTAATACGAAAAAACCCACCGTATTTGATCTGAGCCACATCTCCGACAACCAGTTCATTAACAACAATCTGGATCGATTCTCCGCCTCGAATCACCGAGAACTTGTGCTCAGTCTCGATCTTTGCTTGCAATCCTGAAACAAATATTAAATGGGGCACGATACAAAAGTAGAAAAAAAAACAAATAAAAACGTTACTTTGCCAATTTTGCCTCTCTAGGTAGACAAGATCCCACTGATTCATTCATTCTTTTTTTCACGGTCTCTCGTGCAGCTTAGCATCCCAATGAAACAGAAAATGTTTTGGCCAATACAACAACCCATAATGTTTCAATGCCAGAACATATTCCCTATTTTGCAACTGATATGTTGTAGCTCGAATAGCGTCGTCATCTATCGCAAGAAGTACTAATTCATGAAACACACCAAGTCCATAATCGACTGTCACCGTTTCACACATTTCCACTACTGACAATGGAATAAAATGATACCTCTAAACTGTCGTTCCTTTGTGTAGTCATTGAGTGCGGTGACCATAACCACCACCACCACCGAGATGAGGATGGCGACTCCTTCGATCCATCCAGCATCATGCTCACTCGGATCAGCGCCAGCGACGCCACCTGCAAGCAAAAGGTAATAATAGGATAAAGTTCAAAAATGCTATCAAATAAAAAGCGGTAGGTTTTGTGATCCTCGGCAGTTGTGTTTTTACTCATCTTTTTTTGATAATAATGATTTATATAGTCCACGGCGTCCACGCTCACAAAAGCGCGTTGACATTACTGGCAAGCAAGCACTTGCAAACAAAAACTAAAATCTCTCAGTTTGACTTGTAAAACAAAACCCTTTTTCTGAAACTAAATCACAGTACATGGCGGTGCAATTTCCCTCCGACTATACCCCTTCTCTCTTCCCTCTACTCTCTCTATCTCTCTCTCTCTCCCTCTCCCAAAACCAAAGGCCATCAAAAATGTCCGAAACCCTTTTCTCCAACTCGAACCGCCTCAGTAATGCAATTCATAGTAGTCGGTGGCGCTCTCAAATTTAGGACAAAATCGCGGAGCAAAAAAAGCAATGCAAATGCTGAATGTATTCATTGAACTGAAGCAAAAACAGGGGATTTCGTAATAAGCCGTAAATACGCTTTCTTTATAAAAAAAAATCCCAATTCACCATCAATAAATCAGTCGTTCGTTAATGTCTTTTACGTATGTATTAAATCGCCAAATAATACTCAACTGAGCTCTACACACGGGTACAAGGATTATAACTTTGGAGAAAGGGCCATCAAGAAGCCATATATCCACTACACCATATGGACTATGCAATGAACAAGGCTGTTCTGCACTTGCATAAAGGCCAAAAGGCCGGAATAAAAAGGACCAAAGACGCTCTTTCTAAAAGAGTCCAATAAACATTTAATTTCTAGCTGACTAGCAATGAGTGCACTTACTTTACTGATAAACCAAAGATAGAAAAGGCCTCACATGAAATGCTTAAACATGTGCTCAAGCAAAAAGTATGCATGTAAAAACTAAGGTCAGTACGGCCAATGTCACGAATAAATCACGACAAGGCCACTAATACAAAAAAAATGCATAACGCGATAGATCCTAAACTCATAAATCCCAATTCATTACCAACTACCATCTGGAAACTTTTTGATTTTCCAACGACTACTTAAACAGCTTCCTTGAAAATATTGGGTGGGTTTTTTAATCTTACAGTAAAGCTCAGGCAATTACAGTACTGCGAGGGAGAGAGACTAGAGACAGGCGAGAGGATAGAAAATGACCTGTAAACCAAGAGACACTAAGATGGAAAGAGCACGTCATGGTAGATGTTAGTTATCCAAGCGTAGACTAAATAAACAGAAGATCCAAAGACACAGACGGCAAAAAAACTGCAATTATCACTAATTCACAAAAAGCCTAATGTCCATTACGGGCGCACTTACCGAGTTACCTTACACCTTACTGTAACTAAACAACTGATAAGACACACAAAATGATGAAAAATAAGGGCATAAGTTAAGGTTGGTAAATTAGAGACTTAGAAAACTTCAGAAAAAAATCTTGAATCCTACCTTCTTCCTCCGGTGGCCGGTAAAATGAAAGAGCGAGTGAGACGATCGCACACACGAGAAGAATTATTAATGTGACATCCTGAAATAGAGAGAGATTTCAGAATTTCATTTCATCATTTCCTATCATAACATACCCGATACCCTCTTTCTCTTCATTAATTTGTCATTGATTTTCAGAACCGAAATGGTTACAAAATTCTGATTTTTTTTAAACATTTTCATTTTTTTTCTAAGTGCACAGTCCGGGTTTGTTTGTCCTCAAAAAACTCCCAACCCATCCAGTTAATCCGCAATTTCTCTGGACAAAAAAAGAATAGTTCAATTTACATCTTTTTTTGGACTTTAAATGAGATAATCACCAAATTCCAAGAATCACAACTGATTGATCTAATGCCTCCCCTCCCCTTTCCTCTCTCCTCAGATCTTGGTGTCGGGTCGGGGTGGGCCATGCATCCGTAAGTATTCCTCAGCCAAACTTATGCAGATGTTTCTTTGGGAGCCACGGCCCTTTCCCCCTTTCCACTGCTTATTCCAATCAATCTCCCCCTTCTTTCCCTTTCCCCGCCCAACACTCTCCTCTCTCTCTCTCTCTATCCTCCTCTCCCTCTCTCACCCTCAGTGCTGCCAATCCAGGGAGAGAATAGAAAGAACTCCTTTCCCGCTAAACTAAGGCAAGGAGGCTCAGGGCACCAAATGCAAAGGAAACACACCCAAGGGTCCTTCCCCGGAGGAAACAAAGAACACTAACGATTATCACACATTTTTGAGCTTTCCTTTGGTTAAAGGGAATATGTAGGCACTCAAAATGAGCAAAACAACTGCGAAACTAGAGTTTCCACACCAGACATGAATTTAAGTAGGCGACTGAATATGTAAATTCGAATATTCTCATTTGCATGCAAATATGTCGCTGTTGCATGCTATATGCCGATGTATGCACATATGCTAAATTTTTTGCTCCATCAGCACTGCCGTGTAAGCCAGGGGGTCAAATAACGCGTTTACTATGGAAAAGATGAACTTTGAAAATCATTTTCTTTTAAATGGGAAACTTTTAACCATTTTTGTTGTTGTTTCCTTAATGAGGAACACACATTCTATTAATACAGCTTAACTTCAAAAAGGGCATACATATTCCCTTTAAGAATTGGATATACTAGTAACACATATACACACAAACAACACGCGCCGCATACCCATAAACATGGCTGCACGATGCCTTGCATTAGCATACAATGTTGTCGTTGTATTGTATATCACTATGATAAATATCGATGACAGTCAACAGTCCACGAGAACCAACGACAACCCAAAGTTGCTCACTATGGACACCAACTGAGCTGAGCAACCCTATTATTTTTTTGCAACCCCGACTGAAGTTATTAAAACACGCACGAAAACAAATTGTCCCTGCTCACAAAAATACAATGCACTAATATAATCGAACGACAAAGCCATCAATTATTAAACGCAATAGCAAGCTCGTTTTACCTAATCTAATCCGAACAAGGCGAATAAATAAAAGCCGAAAAATTTCATTCAATTCACATTCCCAGCTAATCCATTAGTCTCCCACAGGTCAACACCACCACAGCCATAAAACCATAAAAATGTACCATTGTGCAAACAAACATCTTTGCGTTGCAGGGACTGTAAATAGCGTATAGCGTCTCGTATAGACATGCTATTTTTTAAAAGGGCAATTAGTTTTACTCCAATTCGCCGCTAGAATTACATTTGACCGATTTTCATACTTACAAAGAATAGTATTCAAATTAAAATACCATTACGCAAATGATCAATAAACTGCGTACAAATGCAATTAGTCAGCGAAAGGAAAACAAACCGTAACCATACCATTCTAGACCACAAAAAATAGTACAGCATAATTCCAGTATGTGAAAAACACCCAACATGGGACGGTATACGAAAGTGTGAATGTAAAAAAATTCAGCTCATCGCCGTTTTAAGTTTCAACCCAACATCTCAAAACACTTCCTGTATTTCTCCCTAGTCCAACATGCGGGAAAGATTTCCCTTGTTCATATCAACCACAACCCCTCCAAGCCTATTACTTGTCTCCTTGTCTAGCTTGTCAAACTAAGTGATCAATGCATTTTAAAGACTTTCTCCTCTCCTTCTTTCATCAATATAATCCACTTGTGTGTGAACAGTTGTCATCGGTAGAATGATATGCAATGGGAGAATATTCCCAGTCAAGACACAACAACTGCCTCCCCGGGTGAACCGGGAGCCGGTGAATGTAGGCAAGGTTAAAAGCCGGGACAACTGACGGCCTAACCAATCCCAGACAATAACCCCTTTCCCTTCGATCCCCGGGCAATTGACCGATACACACATTGCCATGAACAAGCGGAGAGCTCCCGCTCCCTCCCGTTGTTCTACAGAAACAGGGACACCCTCTCCCGCACCCTCACTGCGCGGCAACTAATAAAACAACTAATAAAAAGAGTGACGTGAAGTGAAGTACATCAAACACCGCGAACAAAATATTTGAATATAGTATTAACAGGATTTGAATTTGCAAGTAGCCTTCAACCACATCAATAGAACAAATACTAGACTTACACAAAACAATACTCACCTGCAAAGCTTCCCAAACTAATTGAAGAAAGCACTTCGGCGGATGCGGTGGGATTTCATTGGCTCCATAAACCGCCCGCCGACTTTCCAATTCTGAATGAAAAGGTTCCAGTACGTGACTCAATATCTCAAAACAAACATTCCCAGCGGTTCGCAGTAGACGTCCGGGTAGACAAAAACACTCCGAAACTGATACTTCTAGCCACATACATCGCATACTAGATAAGCAGGCGTCCGAGCCGTACTGTTAGTTTTAGATCAAAGTGGCAAACCTTGAACTGAACCCAGTAAGAAAGTACAAATTCCAAAAAAACAAAGAACAAACCTTGTTGTGTGTTTGGTACTCCAGTGTTGGGATCTGTTTTCAATCGCTCACACAAACCATTTATTCCTCCGTAGTCTGCATCTATTTTCTCTTTGCCTTCCCCTCCTCTGGAATAATAAAAAATATATATAACGCTCTTCTTTCTGCTTTATTTCATAGTAATAAAACATAGCGGCAGTTGAAATCATAACTTACTAGTTTCATAACGATTGATATCGAAGGGCAGCAAAACAATATTCTACTAATAATTTTTAATTTATCCAATAATGCTTACCGATACTCCATAAGAGCGCGGAGCTCATCGAGCGAGGCTCCATACCCGCCGGAGCTATCCATAGCTCTGAAAATAGAAGGATAGCTTAGTATTGGTTATTGATTACCTAAGCTGCAAAATAAAAAACAACAGTGGTGAGATCTTTGCACATTGGCTATTTTTATTTTTATTCTAATAACCCTACTAAAAAAGGCGACAGGGTTTATGAGCAGCGTGACAGGAATTATTGCTATAACACACAGGAAATCGGGACTGATAAAGTGAAATGAGTCATTTGAAAAATAATTAAAAGAAGAACACAAACAAGGCTGCATCATATCATGATAATGTGCCAATCTTTTACAGCATTATTAAAGATGCGGGGGATTTTCGAACCGCATCCGCATGTCCGCATACAGGAAGTCACCGCACTTTGTTGGTAACAGGTAACAAATAATCCGCATAAGTCAATCAATAAAATATAAATTAAAGGATAAGTTACCAATACTACAGTCTGAGGTAACAATACTATATTGGTGAATCCAACTGATCCTTCCAAGACTATAGACAAAATACACGCGTAGACAAGAAAAATCATCAAATCCGTCGTCGATTACACTTTAAAACATGGAACTACAGATGTGAAAGACAGATGTTTACATGAACAGGAGCCAGAGACGACTTATCAAGGCAAAATTCGAACATAATAAATATCACATTTAACTATAGAGAAGGGAATGGAATTATATCGGCTGGGCAGTGTGGGCAGGGCTGGGGACGAAAGCAACTTGATAGTGCAGACTGCGATAAGGCAGCAGGCAGTCGCTGGCCACAATACAGCCAACGATGAGCAAAGCAAAACAGATGGGCCTGACAAAAAGAGAGCTGTAAGCAAGGCACAAGCCGAAACGGCCGCCGGAACAAAGTTCTTCCCCCAGAGACATTCGAAGTTTGGAGGAATTATAAACCAAATTATGTAGAGAAACGAGAAAGGAGCAACAAAAAAGGAAACAAGGTGTGCTTAAGCTTAATAATATGCTTAACATTTGTAACAACACATAACAGAATGACAATGAAAGGATTAGAATGCCACAGGCACAAAAAAAAAAGAAAAAAAAAAAAAAAAAAAAAAAAAAAAAAAAGCATGGATTAGTAAAAAAATATGAAACCAATCATGTAAGTATGCAAGCCAACAAACCCAGACAAACAAATGATTTTTGCAAAGAAATGTACTTGAGTTATAGAAAGCTATACTGACCAGATTGTTGTTCAGACTATAAATATTGTGGACGGAGCTTAAAAAAATGAAAACGGTATAAGAGTAACCAAGTGAAAACTGACACAGAAAGCAAGTGGACAAAGAATGAGACTGAAAAATACTCAAGTCCGCAAACATACACAGAAAGAGCAAAGGTCGTGTGTTTTGTACCTCTCAAATAAATACACAAGTAATGAAGTGTTCTTAAAACACATCCAACTTACAATGATGAGGATCATAACAAAAAATAAAAATAAAAAAAGTTCTTCGAAAAAATAAAATGTATACACCTTAAATTTGAAAATATAAGAAACAAGTACGGTGTTTATCGCGTTTTGTAGAAAAAATTTCTAGTAGGTTCCTTCTCCCAGAATAATTATGCTAATTTTCCTGCTTTCCATGTTCCCTTTATATCAAAGAAGAGAGCGAGTAGTGTTTACTATGATAGGATACTACTTGCAAGAAGTGCATCTCCACTTTTTTTTAGAAAGTAAAGAAAATCTACATTTGTCCACATGAGTTGATTATTTTCAAGTACAAATCAGTAGATAGACAAATAAAATCAAGTATATCAATCAATACCGATGGAATGTCAATTTTTTGGTGCAATTTCTATTCAAAAATAGTTGTTTATTTGTTCGCACATACAAAAATCTGGATGGTTTAGGAACTACGAACGAATGAATGAATCAAGGTCTTTCCAATAGAAAATAGGTGATGTATGGAGGATTGGGTAGAGATGGAGAGGAATGGGGAGGCATCATTATGAGTGAGGAGGATCAGACGACATGCTCCCTGGAAGACGTCGATGGATGATGTGAGGAGCAGACGATCAGAGTCAGATGAGAGAGGTTTTGAGAGAAAGAGAGTTGTAGAGAGAGAGTTGTAGAGAGAGAGAGTTGTAGAGAGAGAGAGAGTTGTAGAGAGAGAGAGAGAGAGAGTTGCAAAGAGAGACATGAATCACTAACCAGGGAAAGTTTGATCAACGCGAATAAAGGAACGATGTGACATGACACATTATGGGGAACGCCGCAGCGGATCGATAGCCGGGTGCAAGGCTAGTCCCACGTTATATTGATTCCCAATGGGAAAATGTTCCCAATGGGAAAATGTTCCCAATGGGAAAATGTTCCCAATGGGAAAATGTTCCCAACAAAATTGGCATGTTCTGTGCGCGGCGACAAAATCGCGCAAACTTTCAGTTTGGCCGCGCCTTTTTATGCTTTCGCACAGAGATTAAATCAAAGAGTCCACTTTACGTATAAAGAATGTACTTTGAAAATCTTTATAAGGCTTCTTCAAATTGCTTGCAGTTTATTAAAATAGAAGCAAACGCTGAGCGACTTTTTGATCCGAGAACTTAGGGCGATAATTCAAACTTTCGTTCTCTCCAGTGCCTTTTTTTGCCGTTTTGGGAAAGTCTCTCTCTTGCTCTATCTTCTCTCATTCTCTCCCATTCTCTCTCTCTCTGTATAACTCTCTCTTCTCTCTGAAGTCTCTCCCTATACCTTTTGCGCAGAAAATCTATGCATTATTTCACGCCTTAGTATTTGTTTTCCTTCTATCTACAATTTCCATCTACACATTTCAGATAATAAATGGGTCAATAAAACTTTAAAACGGGCGAGTATCTCGATTGAACGAGATAGCCTCAAACTCCGTCTGTAAAGTTCAAGGGGGAAACATAGTTCGGTGTGCGCCGCACTGCCGCCAAATTTGTGCCGCACCATCGCAAAGTTATGTTGAAAGGACAGATACTGCTAATGCAAACCACAATATGATTCCTTATTGTCGGATTGCGTGCAGAGTAGCAGTTATAGTTATAGTCTAGAGTATACGTTGGATATAATATATTATAATGATAGTTTACGGGAATTTATGGTCTCTGAAGTCTGTAGTTCTATACGGAATTTGTCCGGAAAGGTACCAGTAAAGCCTCTTATTATAATGCAAAGTTCAAGCCTATAACTGTTGGAAGTCGGACCATTATCAGCTTATATATTCAAATTCTCGGAAAAAAATCCGCCGAAAGAGAATTAGACTAGAGAAAAAACTATTCACTGTTGAACTTTCAACGTAAATTGAACTAGAAAATGGGATGCCTTCTTCTGCACGTTTCTAAAGGAATGTTAATCTGGTAATCTGGTTCTTATTGTTGTTATTTATAATTATTATCTACTATCAACATCAAAATAAATAAGGAACTCATGAACGGTATACTGGCAATTGGTGTACACTTCGCTTAGTAAAAACGCAACGATTTTGCTTCCAAAATGGTTATCCACAATGAATGTACTCCCTTCGGACACCGATCAGGCTCACACGGAAAACGGAATAATTGTCGAAACCACAGAAAAACCGTCGGCGGCCGTCACCAAATGGTTAAAACATTTGTGACTGGTTAGTGACCATTTGGTGACCACGTGGTGACCAATTTACGATGGTTTTCGAGGAAACCTGGTCACGACAAAGTCAGCAAGTGGTCACCAAATGGGTTGGCCCACCAAAAAACCAGCCATTCCTCCGTTCCCTATGCCCTATGCTACCACACCTAAGCACTATTATAAGGGAGAAAAACATGGAAAACATAAGGTAAAGAAAGGGAGGAAAAAAGCCAGCGAGAGAGAAAGAGAGAGAGAGAGAAACAATCGTCAGCTCATCTCCGAGGGCTCTGAGTTCGGCGTTAGTTGTTGGTTGGTTGGGGGGTTATTCTGAGTGATTGTGTTAGTGGAAGGAGGGAGGGGTCTCTGCATTCTTCTCTTTAGTGACGCACTTCAGAAGGTCTTTCCCTCTCTCTCTCTCTCTACTTGAAATCTAAAGAAAGAATACTTCTGATAGAATACAAAGAAGCAGATAAGCGGGCCGGCTCCTTGATTTTCAAGATTTTCCCCGATAACGAGGCACTGATTACTTTTCACGCAATAACAACTAACTATGCCTATTTGTGGGAGTTTAAGATTTGAGGAAAAACGAATTGTTATGTTTAAGGTTTGCGTATGTACCCTGATCAATCGATAATAGGTATATTGTGCAGATAGTCACTACTAATTGTGTGCTCGTTTAATTCAGTTTGTTGCAAAATTGTTCACTATTGCGGGACAATTATGCATTATCGGATATATCACAAAGTTCTATATAAGAAGTCTCATCAGAGAGGTTTAAAGGGAGTGTTGTCGTGGTGGATGAAAGGGATGAAGTTCCCTGTGTGTTGTCGACAAAATATGATGTAAAGGAGGAAAAGAGAGAGAGAGAGAGAGAGAGAGAGAGAGAATAGGACGAGGGAGATCAGATATGAATGTGAGGAATAGAGAGATGAAGATACCACTGAGAGGGTTAGAGAGATAAATGGTAATGAAGTAGAGAGAGGGAAGAGGATGATTACAGAGAGAGGGAGAGAAAGAAAGAGAGAAAAATAGAGACTTGAGAGGATTAGATAAGTAGAGAGAGGAATGAGGAGGATTCCCTGCAGAAAAAAATGGTTGCAGAAAATGACCGGGAGAAAGAGAGAAATAAAGAGAGAGAGAGAGAGAGAGAAAAGAGAGAGAGAGAGAGAGAGAAAAAGAGAGAGAATGAATTGATTGACTCTTCCCATCTCTACTCAATCCTCCCACCTCAAGCTAATGATTATCAAGGGGAAACCCGAGAATTATTCTCCCTGGAAAACCACGAAATCTGGAATTCATTACGAGGAAATGTTGGGATGAAAGTACTTTTTGCAAGGAGAAAATAAACTGAAACAGTTCCTTGGGAAATCTTAGACTTGAAGGGATCACAAAGTTAACACAGGCAATGACAGTTTTGGCAATTATTCAGTAATTAAAGAAACAGAAATGGAATATAGGTATACTCCTCAGATGACAATGACAGGTATCTGATACCTATTATTCCTAGTTCTTCTCGCACATATTTTTTCATAGTAGATTTGGATCTCATATTTTAATTTGAATGGATATGGGACTAATCAAACGTTAAGTATATAATGATTTAGCTATTCTATCCCTCTTAAACATACCGTATTGTTTAGTCGAGCTTTCTGCTTCGCTAGCGTCTGCGACAGTTGTTGTGGCGCTGAGATGGCGCTGAGATGGCGCTAGACGCGCTCGCACTCCGCACAGGGCAATTATTTGAATAATATGAACTAGGAAAGCTAATTATTGACTGCAATGTCGATTAATTACTTCCACCATTACTGGTTTACCTGAAATTAAAATAAGGTTAAAATACGTATTTACAAAAGTGAACAAACGGAAATTGCAGAATGTACTTACAAAGAATATACAACATGTAAAAGAGAAGGAGTCCCTAATTAAAACCCTCTATACTAATTATCATATTCTATTTTGCGAATAAAACATAAAATTACGTGGTCTGCTTATATAGATAACGATAGGCAATAAGTTCTATAAATAAACGCAAGCAAAAAGGACACTTATTTTGTTCCCACAGTCTAGTTTCTTTCCGAGTTAATTCGATCAAAATAGATGAATATGATGTCATTTTAACTTGTATTCGATGATATAATGGTATAATGTGGCGCGGCAGACAATTTGCTGATTATTGAAAAAAAATTCTATCCGGATGTATGCGATTTATTGAGTTGCCCGGGGTACCCGAGATCCGAGACTGAGGCCCATGTAAATAAAATAAGTTAATCTGGCCTATGTCTAAAAATTAGCCTATTGGGTAAACATGGTTGTGAAAAACGCATTACGCATAGATAAATTATACTAGCTTTCAGGTTCTTCAATGCGGACTTCAGCATAATTGCTTACTTTTGTAGTTTTCACGAAGAAACATTCCGGACAACTTTTTACGATCTTACATAATTATGGTGATGTTCGGCCACAAATCGTACTTCATAAATTTGCATATTCAGGTAAGGGGCTTCTACAGTATATGAATGAAATCACCTAGTTCACTTTCCACAATGAACCCATCAATCCTCTCTACCTCAACACAACATAGTAGTTAAAGCATTTTCTGTGCGGAAAACCATAAAACAGAACCCCGTTTCTCTCTCTTCTTTTCGTTCAATGTACATGTGTAATTTGATGCATTCGAGTGGAAAAAACGGCTGGGAAATGTATTAAATTTTCCGTCCAACCCTACAACATAAAACGGCGAACTTTCGGCTTTAGTGCATAGAGGAAAGATTAAATAATTATAGAACTTTTAATTTAGAAAGTAATCGTAGAAGTAATTATGGGGCGTGCGCAGGTAGGTCTAAATGGCATCTACGGGACCAGTGCATCGAGCTAGGGGGTTTTAGAACTGAGCGGCCATAGCGAAAATTTGCGCTACGATTAATTACACTATATATAAACTGTTTCCCAAATAAAAGCATTAGTGTTGTAACAATAAAAAACGACCTTGTAATGAATACAAAACAATCTTTCATCTTTTACCACACTAGGAATGCAAAAGAAATGAGCTGATATTTGAACCCGATTGAAAAACTCGGGGCCCAAAAGCTTTTATTTTAATGCATTACAAATGTTCCGTAGGTTCTTGCCAAAATATTTCAAATTTATTCTATTGTTGTACGAAATTGACGAATGTAGCACAGCCTGCAGGTGCAAAGAGAAACTAAGTGATAAAACCACCTTGTAGAAATTGTGTGTTCTAATAATACATATATATTCAAATATATGAGAGGACTTTGCAAGTTTTAGACAAGGATAAAAAGTGGAGCAAGGGTCAGGGCAACAAAGATCCATATACTGAAGTTTTTCATGACGTGGAAGTAAATCAGACTAGTTCAGGTTCATTAGTTATTCATATGAAAGGGGTTTCCAATGCGAAGCTTCGTCTCTGGAAAACTTTTAACTTGGCAGAACTCTTCTATTTATACATCAACTAGGTCATGTTTTTGGTTCTAATTTTAAATCTGTCCTTTTCCTTTCCACTGATATTTCTCTGCTCTTTCAAGAATAAACAGATGTATTACTTATCAAATAAAGTCCCCACTGACGCAGCTACACAAAAATTGATTAACATTGCAAACAGAGAAAAACAGAAAACTCAAGTGTATTTTGTTTTGCTCTACGATACTTTAAAGCGAAATACCGGCCGGTTTTTGAAACACATCGAAAACATCAGCAGTCTTATGCAGCTTATGCAAAGAGTTAAATCGAGCTAAGTTCGAGCAACTTTGCATAAATACGTACGAGTTCAATTGTCCACGATGTGTTTCAAAAACCAGTGAAGACAAAGACATGTAATGTAGACCATGTAGTCAACAAATATTACAGTGAAAAGTGTAAAATAAGAGAGAGGGAAAAAAGAGGTACAGTATCACTGGTTTGGGTTAAAGTTTCAAATTGATAGTTATGGCTTAAAATATCGCTTGGCACAAATGGATGACCCCCCGCTTTTTCGAGAGGGCTTTTCGAGTCTGTATGTTTCTATAACTTGTGACTATATCAACTCCACGGTTTATCCCAGTTAGTAGGGAAAATTATTATAAAGCACCAGTCTTTGATGTAATATTCATCTACGTACACATGTGTCATAAAACTCATTGAAGACATTTTAACCAAACAAAAACGTAAATATAAATCCAATTAATGTTCCATTTGAAAAATGATAGGTAACCGTGGAGATGTCCGTATATTGCTAAGGAAAATTAGGATGAATTATGTGGTTGGAGAGTTAATTGGGTAGAGGAGAGGTTAGAGAGTTAGAGAGAGAAACGTGGGGAGAGAGGGATGGAAAGAGAGGCAGGAGAAAGAGACAGACTTTTCCGGCAAGCACTTGGTTAGTTTCTCAGAATTTGTGGCCAAAATAGGTGCGCCCTCAGTTTCAGAAATTTTTTGTTCGAATTCCTCTTTTCTCAAACTATTTTGAGAAACAAAAGAATCAATTAACTAATGAAAGAAGGTGCTCAGTTTGAATTCAGAAAGAGAGGGAATCTTCTTAGAGAGCCTAGAGAGCGAGAGTGAGGGAAAGATTGAGAGGGTGGAAGGGAGACAGGCAGACAGAAGATCAAGAGAGGGTGACATAGAGGGAGAGAGAATTTCACGAAAATTCCACATCATTAGATTACTTGTATACTTCGAAAGAGAAGTTGCAAATAAAATTGAGTGTCAACAGTGGAAAGAAGTGAAAAGAAGAGCAACATGAATCAGTTTGTTTTGATTTGTCAGTTCTACTACATAGACAGGCGCGCCGCTAGCAAAAAGAGTTAGACGCGCAGGTGTCTTAGAAACAGAATTTTCAGCCATAAGTATTCGTGACTGCGCCGCATGTGTTACGCGCGATAAACAAACTATACACATTTAATCATAGCGATTACCATACTTTGACGATCGTGACTAAACTTGTATGAGCAAGGTTGAGTATGTATTCGTATAAGAAGCTTCTGGGGAACGGGACTAGTGAAGAACGAGCTGATGATGAATATAAGGGAGCGGGGAGAAGGAGACGACGTTGCATGAGTTTGTATGACGACAGAGATAGAGAGAGAGAGAGAGAGAGAGAGACAGAGAGACAGAGAGAGAGAGAGAGAGAGAGAGTATCGAACGACCAGAGAGAAAGAAAGAGAATAGAAGAATACGTAGCGGGCTTCTGATTCCTGAAGAAACGGAGACTTCAGGAAAGGCAGTTCAGTTCAGACTGGGAGAAACTGGGCACATACATTAGACGGTGCTCTAGGGAAGACAGAGAGAGAGAGATAGAGAGAGAGAGATAGAGAGAGAGAGAGAGAGAGAGAGAAAGGAGAGAGGAGAGAGAGAGAAGAGAGAGGGTGCTAGAGGGTGGGGGAAGAGACCGGTGCAGGCAGCATACATCGATTGCGAGCTGGGCCGCCGGCCCGGGGGCCCTAGAGGGCAGTGCCCCCAGCAGGCAAGGAAAGGGAGAATGGAGAAGCAGAAACAGAAGGAAAGAAGGTGAATGGGTGACTGCATCTGGGGATATGAACTGGCCGGGAACCAAGGGAAAAGGTGGGGGAGAGCACCCGGGAGGGGGAGGGATCCAACTGGGAAGATAAAAAACACATGGATTAATCTTCAGCGGTGCACAATGGAAACCATAGCTATGTCAATTTATGCCTCTGTGGTGAGTAAGCTCCATGAGGTGTTCTCGTGTCAGCTTTCAGGTAAAAGATAAAGATAAAAGGCTCCCCGTTCTATCAGTCGAAATCCGCAGAAACAGTGCAGGTGGTCACGTAAAGCAGGGCAGTATGAGGCCAGGTAGGATGCTTTAAGTGAGTGAGGTAAAAGTGAGTGCTTTAAGTGAGTGAGGTAAAAGACATAATATGCATAAGTCGAAGGGGAGCCTCTAGGCCAGATGAGCGTGCTGAAGAAACTTGGCGTGGCTTCGGCGTGCAGGCGGCAACGACACGGCGTGCAAGCCGCGTGGTTTCGGCGGGCAACCTGGCACGCCATACCCCAACGGCGTAGCACCTTTTCCTACCCGCCTGTACGCCGTACCGTTGCCGATTGAACGCCAATTTTCTGTCGTCACGCCCGGAATACTCCCCATTTATGGCAACGTAAACTTCGCATTCAAGGGGTGAATTTATTCTGGGTAGCTTCAGAAACTGCGCTTCGCAATCACGATGCTCGTTTGGAGCACTATTACCTTATCAGCCACTTGTAAAAAGAAGTGCCATATTACAATGAACAATTCATGTAGTAAAGAAACACTGCAATGACGAAGCGGAAAAAATAATATACATCTTGAGAAGCGATGCCCTACTTGCTCCACAGTACCATTTTAGAATTAGGTGGTCGGCAAATACTTCCAGCTCAACTCTTTCACTGTTAGTTTAGGGAGTGAGCATGAGAGAGAGGGATAGAGCAAGAGAAAGAGAGAGAGAGAGAGAGAGAGAGAGAGAGAAGAGAGAGAGAGAGAGAGAGAGAGAGAGAGTGAGAGAGAGGGAGAGAGAGAGAGTGAGAGAGAGGGGGGGAAGGTGAAAGGAAAGGGAGTCTGTACCAAAACGTCTGAAGAAAATGCGCAAGTTTACATTTGGTCTAAAAATAACTACAGAAGAACAGAAGATCCAGAAGTGACAGTGAGGCAGTGGGTGGGTTTGTGAATAGTGGGTTTGTGTAACGTATGTTGGGGAAGTTCATTTCCTAAATATTATGTGCAATTGTGATCTATTTGTGGCTTACAAACATTTGCATATATATATAATGCATTTAAAAACAGTTTTCCAAAATACGTTTCAGAAATCCCCGTGTGACAGTTGTTATGAATGAATTTGCCATTAAAGCGAAATACCGGCCGGTTTTTGAAACGCATCGAGTACTCCACGCTTTCCTATGCTTCACATGCAAATGAGCATAAATTTGAATAAAAAATAGACCTCAGTAGACCCCTTTTAGCATAACTGCATAAGAATGCTGATATTTGAGATGCGTTTCAAAAACCGGCTGGTATTTCGCTTTAAAGCGAAATGCTAGCCCCTTTGGAAAATTTGCATATGATAAGCAAATCCTATGTATCCCATGCTAATTTTGTACGATTGTCCAAAATTTTCCAAAGAGGCTAGCATTTCGCTTTAAAAACTCAACTTTTGCAGGAATGTTTCAAGTCATTCATGAGTGGACAAGCCCATATACGCAGGATTGAGTGATCCGTTTTGCCAGAAATTGGCATCAAACAATAATATTATTCGTTATTTTGATATTCTGAATGCAAATCCAAAGGTAATGTGCGGAAATACACAAAACTTTAATATAGTTTGTATCACGTCATTTTGTATCATTTCAGCGCAGATATCGTAAAAGTCTGGCATAAAAGTACAGAATCTTTACAACTGTCATAAATTGAGCAAAAGATATATCCATCGAAAAGGGACCACATAAGAAATCCTTGACAATTCATTTACTTCTCCTTTGGACTTTTGCAACTAATAGATCTTTCTATTTCTTGCTTCAAAGTTGTCAGAAACGCAAATAGAACCTTTTTGACTCTAGCAAGAAAAGGAGAAAAGGAGCGCGGATTTTACAAAAGGCGCAAATTCGTCTGGCAAACATGGTGTTGACGCATTTTGATGAAAGGTATTTATTTGAAGGCGAGTAGGTGTTTGACAGGGAGTTTCTCACTTTAGAGAGTGAGAGGCGGAGAGAGAGGGGGAGAGGGGGAGGGAGAAGGAGAGGGAGAGAGAGAGAGAGAGAGATGAAGGGTGAGGAGGTGAGAAAGGCTATTTGATCAGTATGCCTATCAGACAGTTTAGAAAAGCGAGGGTGGCGGAACTCGGAATCAATTTGTTGAGCAGCACGGAGGGGAATAAATCCCCACGTACGGAAACCAACATCAGACGTAAACCTGGCTAAAGCTCTTCCTTCCTTACTGTTATCAGAAAACGGTTTGTGTCATTCATGTGGTGACAGCCAGCAAAATACGAATATATCGGTTTTCCGATATCATCCCGAGCATCATTCTTTTATAAATTACCAGTCGGCTCACGCCGCCTGAGGCGACTTACATGGAAATATGATTGGTTTAGCATGGGCATACTTATATACAAAGTTTCAAACGTATCATAAGAAATTCACATAATAGGAAACAATTGCATATGCATACTTCGATATTTAGCTGAGACACTCTTTTTATACCCATTGTCGAAAATTTGCATTTCCGTAACGCACATCGGTATGCAAATTAGGCTACAGTTACTCTTTTATATTATAAGAAGAAGAAGATAATCATAATTTATGTCACTTTCTTATAACTGCTTTTATTTTTCCTCACCACTGACTACATATATATATGTACCTTACCACCTCAAAGAGCATGTATCGACATTGTCGCGCACGTACGGCGCACAAACGGCGCACACACATAGATCGCACTCGTTGCGAAAAGTGAAAAATATGCACATGTTCTGTAATAAACCAAAAAACGTCATTGCACAAATACGTATCTATTGAAAAATCGTACCGCATGTGACTCGTAAGTACACAATAGACATGTTTACCTTTTTGCTGGTCAAGGGATCAATTTTGACAAAATTTATTGAAAACGTTAAAATTTTTTACCTTACGCATAGCAGGGGACATAAAAAAAAGAATAGATAGACGCTCATTGCCATCTAACGCACCATAGATAGAACGCACCTTTTCGGCCAATTGTACACCGCACCGAAAAACCGCAGACCGCATGACCGCACATTTTTGCAGTTTTCAAAAACACTCGTCTTTTCCTTTTTTGAAACCTCCTATGAGCCTAACTCCTAACTGTTTGGATATACGCCAAGGTGCCGCGCCGACTTGGCACAAAAGCAGCGCAAAGGTCACTATATGCGTCTGTGCATTAGTACATAATAATCCTTTCAATTTGCCACATTGCTAATTAATGTTCATAGGTTAGACTATTACAAGGGTCACAAAGTTATCAGTATAAAGGCCATTTACCTACGCAGTTTGTGTTCGAAGACCTTACGTAGAGAGGAAAATTTGTCCAAGAAAAGCAGCGCTAATTCCCAGCGTTCTTAATCTTGCCGATAAGTTTTCTACGTCAGTTCTATTTAAAACATTTTATCTGGCGCTTTTTGGCTCCTTGATTCTAATAGTATTAATTTATTATCACAGCTCCTTTGTGTGACGCGAGCATACGGTTCGGGCCATTTGCAGCCTTGTTTGCTGTACGCTTTTACGATAAGAAAATGGTTTCAATCACTGCGTGAATTGTGCGCAAATAGAGAGAGAGAAATAGAGAAAGGGAGAAATAGAGAGCGAGACAGAGAGAAAGAGAGAGAGAGCGAGAGAGAAGAGACTGCATGAATACAGAGTGTAGTTTAGTTTAATTTTTGTCATCTTGCATTTGGAAGCTTGTTTTCTCTGTACAATGGTTGAAAGGGGTTCATGTTCATGGATCCGAAATACTTACTCGTTTATAAACCGCGATCATTTGGCGCTGGATTAGCGAGATCGATCCAGGCTTAGCCGTGTAAATACCGATACGCTTCTTGTCCATCTAACACACCATACACGGGCACACGTTTTCAGCGAGTTGTACACCGCACCGCATAACCGCACGACCGCAAGACCCGACATATACCGCATGAAATGAAAAAAAGTAACGGAAGCCGCGTGGGCACCCCATGTAATGTAGTATATACCAGTGTCAGAAACTTATTTCGTATAAACTTCATAATTAACAAATTAGCGACGAAAATAACGATGCTACGATCGAAATTAACGAAAAACAAACCAACAAAACTGAAAAAAGCAGTGTCCTATGGTTCTGTTTAGACGCGTGCGGCCGCCACGCAGTCATACTGTTGTGAGGTGAACAATTGGCCATCATCCCTACCCTACAGTACTTCTATACTAATGCGGATCAATACAATGCCATACCAATAAAGTGTTACACACCCGAGCTGCCCATTCTTGTTACGGCCATGTTCATGTACATAAATCTTTCATTCACAACACAGAGTCTTGTAATGACCAAAGCTATATATGATCTCACACCTGGTAATCGAATTGTTCAACAAACAGATCATATTTACCAAGGCTTCCATAAAAATACATAATTCAAACAGTACAAGTACTCCGGCGGACATACTTTTCCCGACCATAGTATTTCTACAAACACATATAGTAAAACAATGCGTCTCAAGTGATCACATGTGATTCCCCGATGGTCAAACAGAGGCCATATTCACCACTCCGATTCCCTCGGGGAAATATTCCCTGGGGACAGAAAATAGCATTCTAATGTGAGACACGCAGACGGGGAATTCCCCATGGGGGAATTGTGTGGTGAATATTGCCTCAGGAGTTCATATTCCCCGACCAACACTCGCCAGAGCACATAACTTTCCCCTAAAGCGGATTCATATTTACCCACCAATAGACAATAGCTTCAACCCACGGGACATAACCCCTGTGCCCCAACTATACAAGCCGGGCACCTTATATGCAAATATCGTATGTTCGATGGATTCAACGTTTCGTACATTCCCCAAAAGCAATATTCCCAATCACATCAAAGTAAACAATACAAATTTGCATCTCCCACAAATGAATAAAGCTCATCCAAATACGCATTCGAAATAACGGACCACGGGCACGCAGGCTCCAAAAACACAACTTTTAAAATCCCTGCCCCTTCCCCTATCCCACACATTTTATTTTCTTGTGAGGGAATGGTGCATACAGCCAAAAAGTTGAAAATCAAACAATATCAACAGATTGGAGCGTTGAGGGCTGCGGGACAGCTGTATTCATTGCTTTCAAAATCCTCAACGTCGAAATCTAAAATAGGTATAATGAGAAAAAAACAGGAGTGACGGCGCTGGAGATACCTCTAAGGTGCTACTGATCTACGAATGCCGAAAGTGAGAGATAAACAGACAATGGTAACTTTCTGAAAAGTTAAAATCGAAAGACAGGCCGGTTTTCGAAACGCATCGTGGACAACTGAATTCTTACGTATTTATGCTAATTTGCTCGAATTTAGCTAGATTTTTTTTTCTAATTCATGTTCATTTACTGCATAAAAATGCTGGTGTGTTCGATGTGTTTCAAAAACCGGACGGTATTTCTCTTTAAAGGAAAAATGCAAGCACTCCAAATATTTTTTTTTTGTTCTCCTTATGCAAAGGCGAATTTGAATTTGCATTTGCATCAAAACACGCACAGCATTGATTGCCGCGTAATTTACGTGACAATTCGTAGAGATAACGAATGCCTATAACGCGCAAAGACATTTCACGGCAACTATCGAAATATATTAAGGGCATCTTTGGAAAATGAGATAATTTTTGGAAGTCATACTATATTTTTGGTTTTTAGGATATAGCACAGGTCACAGGTGCGCCATTCGTTCGCCGCGCACACGTTTTGTGCCATAGGTGTGCGGTACCGTGGCCAATCCGTTATTGACCAAACCCCCTTCAACATCACGAACCTTGTTGGACCGTATCAATAACTGGATCGATTATAACTGCTTCATTCCTTCGGACATCCAATGATAAAAGATACGTACTAGAAGCACACTCAACCAACTGAAACAAAATTAATTGAATCTTAATTAATTGAATATTAAAGTGAAAAACCGGCCGGTAGTTCGCTTTAAACGAATGAAGAACATTCCTACCATTATAACAAAGCGTTTCCAATACGTTAATACCCCAAAAATTGATTCTGACTACCGAACGGCCGAACAGTTTGCCGAGGAATAACTCTGCAAGTTCTAGGCGCAAAGAAATGCAGTTTTCATAGAAATATTTCTGAAATTCCGGACATTCTGTGCAAGTGAATTGGGGAAAACGTTTTTCTCGTGGGCCTCTCCCTTTAAATGTTTCAAACTTCCAACGTACATTTTGAACGACGACGTCAGCCAAAGTTGTAGCGCTTGCAGGGTGCAGGATTCGACGGACGAAGAAGCATAAAATAAGATGAATCATATACAATAGGACACGTAAGCAGTGAGGACATATCGGCTACACCCCCGAAGTTAATAGGAATCAAGTTCCACTAAAAATCCATTCATATGTAATTCCACAGTAGCTAATAAAGAAAAAAAAGAAACTGACGCCTACTACCGTACTCGTGCGCTGTTGATAGAAGTGGTAGTATGCAAGGGTCTGCGTTCTCTAGTTACGCACTGCGGTACTCGCGCACTGCGGTACTCGCGCACTGCGGTACTCGCGCACTGCGTTACTCACGCAGTGCGGTACTCGCGCACTGCGGTACTCACGCACTGCGGTACTCACGCACTGCGGTACTCACGCACTGCGGTACTCACGCACTGCGGTACTCGCGAACTGCACGGAAAGAAACCACAGAACGTAGACCATTGCATAATACGGTAGTGGTTACATACCACTATACTATCACTTCAAATTTGTATACTACGAGTACGGTAACGAGACCCTCGCATACGATGGTTAAAGGGAATATGTATGCCCTTTTTGAAGTTAAGCTGTATTAATAGAATGTGTGTTCCTCATTAAGGAAACAACAACAAAAATTGTTAAAAGTTTTCCATTTAAAAGAAAATGATTTTCAAAGTTCATCTTTTCCATAGTAAACGCGTTGCTTGACCCCCTGGCTTACACGGCAGTGCTGATGGAGCAAAACATTTAGCATGTGTGCATACATCGGCATATAGCTTGCAACAGCGACATATTTGCATACAAAAGAGAATATTCGAATTTACATATTCAGTCGCCTACTTAACTTCATGTCTGGTGTGGAAACTCTAGTTTCGCAGTTGTTTTGCTCATTTTGAGTGCCTACATATTCCCTTTAAACTTCGGTTTTTACTTGTCACACAAATTTTGGCTTCCGTGATCGTATGCAAATTAGAATTTGGCTAACTGGATAATTCTGATTCGAATGGGCATTTAAATCAAATACCAGCACGACAAGTAAACACCGAAATTATTCCCGTCCATCAATTTGTCTATTTGTTTGAATCCACATATAACTCTCAGTATTTGCCAAAAACTAATTGCACCTGAGTTCATCTTCCTGGTCCATTTGCTTGTCCAAGTCTCCAAGTTATCCTCGACGATCACCCCCGACGTTGAACTCGACGTTGACTACGACGATGACCTCATGTACCCGCTGCGTTCCTTCGATTCCTAACAATATTGATTAAACAATAGCGATAATGTCGAAGCTTCAGAAAAACAGTAAACTCGTAACTCGTAACGTGAGCTCGTAAATATTGAAGAGACACAAATACGACTAACACCTAACACTCACTAGAAACTAAACTATACGATTGGCGCAGGAAAGAGGAATAATTGGTACCGATAAATGGACATTGATTATAATCGATCGATTAGACACAGATAAATTGAAATCAAGTAAAAAAAACAGCTAACCTGCAGCCGATCACTGACAGCTCTCTTGGATAAATGTTTTGCCAAATTAGAATAACTGTTTATATATCACAAATTTGCATAACCTTTGCATTCCTAATTTATTGGCTAACCTAAGACACGTTTCAAAATCTCACTGTTCAAATAGTCTTTAACTCACGAAAATGGTACGTTTCAGTAAATATATATAAATGAATGAGAACTAATGCAGTTCTACCAACAAGCGCACTCTTGTAGTCAAAAAACGGACACCACGACAGTGCCATAAGCTTCGTATAAACTACTTAATTAACAAATTAATAACGGAAATAAGGGCTACGTGTGTAAGAAACCAACAAAAGCTCAAAATGTTCTGGGTCCTATATTCTCCTATTTCCATCAAAATGATACTTCATCAATTTTATTAAAATAATAAAAAAATCTTCCGTATAAAAACTAAACCCCCTACCCGAATAATAGGACTCACAGCCTCTTGCGGTTCGATGGCTTACTTTTACCTAGATAACCGTTATTTCCGTTGTTAAATAATTGTAGCTTACTGTTTACATTATAAATCCAAAAATGACCTTTCCCCAACCTTTTGACCGCAAAAAATCATTACGTCGTTATCTTTGTTTTGCATCTAGCTCTGAGCTAAGTGGCGGTGTCTATGCGGTGTCCGTATACTACATGCGGTGTGCATGCAGTGTCCGTGCGGTGTGTGACCGCATGCGACACCCATGCGGCGTCATAAGGTCATGCGGTTGTGCAGTTATGCGGTGCGGTGAACAATTGGCCCACATTTTCCCACAACGCAAATTACTAAGCCGTTACGGTAGAAGTTATTTTTCTAATGCATTTTTTTTCCTATATTTTGTCTATTATGTACTCACAGGGCAAGTTTCTAAAAAAAGATAACGACGTTTTTGCAAAACAAAGATAACGACGTAATAATTTTTTGCGATCAAAAAGTTGGGGAAAAGTCGAAAAACACTTATATCTATAATGGAGGGCTTCAGAAAAGAGTAGTAATTAGTATGAGTAGACTGTTCGTGAAATCGTACTTGGTGAACAAGTTTATTCACGTCAGTATAATCTTCTCCAATACACGGCAGTCGTTTGGATTTTGGAGTACTTCTGCATATGATGATTGTTCCAAGGTTTTATTTACTTTTACTTTGTACGCCTCCGACAGTAACAACAAAATTAACTCGAATATCTTTATTACATTATCAGTATTTACAATTTACAATTGTCTGTAATTGATTGATCGACAGCGAAGTTAACACAACCAATCATTGGTATTGGTATTGGTATTGGTATCGAAATGGAGGCTGCTCCTCCATTTCGACGGCGACTTTCTCGCCTGAAAACAAAACACGACGAATACATACTAACTGAACACACTTGACACATGTTTGGGGGACCAAGGTCCAAAGAACAATGCCTTATCCTTAAAGGGATAGGTTCATCTCAAATCACCTCTCTTTTTATTGTTTTTATTGATAATAGCACAAATATCATTCACAATGAAGATTAAATCAATCGCAGAACAATACGACTCGCAGAAGAAACTTCCTTTATTGGAAGCTACTTGATCGGAAGCCAAAATCTAAACGCAAAAACTAACACCGTACACAGATCGCGCGGGCCAATGGCAATTAGCCAAGCTACAAACTACACTCGGCAGGTCATTATTTTCCACGGTGTGGTATCATTTAATTCGCTCTTGGCTAATTGCCATTAGCCCGCGCGATATGTGTACGGTATTAGTTTTTGAGTTTAGATTTTGGCTTCCGATCAACTAGCTTCCAATAAAGGAAGCTTCTTCTGCGAGGCGTACTGTTCTGTAATTGATTTAATTTTCATTGTGAATGATATTTGTGCCATTATCAATAAAAACAATAAAAAGAAAAATGATTTGAGATGAACCTATCCCTTTAATGCCTTATTGGTTAATGCCTTGGTTAAAGGATCGCAGTCACTCCAAAATCATCATTTTGTTTCGATTTTACTTGAATTTAGTAAAGGATAAAGAAAAATACTTTACCAAAACCGAATAATTTGAATTCCAACTCATGGAGTGAACAAGTAGAAAAGTAGTTCTACTTAACTACCGCGGGATTATGAAACGTGTAGTGATATGCCTGCAGACCCTTGCAGTATATGTAAAGATATAATATGCAGATATTCGCCGAAATAATTTGCATACTCCCGATCGGGAAGCAGCTGTATGAACACGTTTCGTGATCCTGCGGTAGTTAAGTAGAACTACTTTTCTACTTGTTCACTCCCTGAGTTGGAATTCAAATTATTCGGTTTTGGTAAAGTATTTGTCTCTATTCTTTACTAAATACAAGTAAACTCGAAGAAAAACGACGATTTTGTAGTGACTGCGATCCTTTAAGGCAATGGAAGAACAAAGAAATCATAGTTATCCTAAATCGCTAGGTTTACCTTCTCTTTTTGCCGCTTTTCCTTCCTCTTCTGCAATATTATAAGCTGGCCCCAATATGGTTATGACTATTCCAGACTGTGAGTTCTCTCCTACCGCTGCTACCAATATCTTACCGGAGCCTTCCATGACTAGCGTACCGGACAAAATAATCTGAATCAAACAGATGGTATAAGTGAATCTACTTAGGTTCCTTCTATAGTTCCTTGTTCTTGGTACTAGGTCCCTTGATATAGCTGGATCCTAGTGAACTTCGTTTTAGTCGTTATAGCAGGAATTGAACCAGGGACCTTTTTTTAGTAAACGAGAACAGTACCCCTAGACCACCGGACCACTAGAACTTTGCACTACAGCAGGAATGAACCAGGTTATGTTGATTTGTTGTTGTTGCTCGCTTGCTACGATTCACTTATATCACCACTTATTTACTTCCAAAACTGCGTACTTCATAGCTAGCAAAAGTACAAAATGAGAAGTAGAGTTCAATGTGAAGAGTTGATCATGCCGTATTTAAATCCTTTCCGACAATGAGTATCCTTTGCTTTTCTGATTTCTCTACATTTCTATCACTGTTTTCTATAGCAGCATTATCATCTCACGGATGTATAAATGCTTCTTCTACTATGTATATTTCTCTGTACCAGGTCATGTTCCGGGCTCTTTTTGATCTGGTCCGATTCTCCGGTAAGTGAAGATTCATCGATTTTGAGGTCATTTGATTCGATCAGAACTCCATCAGCAGGCAACAAATCTCCTGTAATTTTAGTCATATATATCTGTTAAAATAGTCTTTCGTTCAAGAATGTGATATCCAGACGTGTCAGCAACATTATGGTCGGTTTTTGAATCGTAATGGATTCCCAAGTAGGGCATGCAAATGACTGCGCAACACTGCGCGTTTTTCAGTCTAATTGTTTATATTCATGCAACATATGGGAATAAAGATGTCCAACATACGTATCAATAACCGGCCGTTATATCGCTTTAATGTAAACAATAATCAAGAAAGGACCTTTTCGAATGTGAACCACATCTCCAACAACCAGTTCCTTGATGTCAATCTGAATAGATTCACCACCTCGAATCACCGAGAACATTTGCTCGACTTTTTCAATATTGGTTGGCAAATCTGAACAAATGTAAAGCAATATAGTCTGACCTTTGACCTTTGCACTATATTAAAACTAAGAGCATCTTATCACGAAACTAACACACATTTCTGTTCATTGTTCAAGCTGACCCATTGACTCGTTGTTAGACAAACTACGTAGATAACACTGTCTTGTGACTTGTACCTTTCCCAGCTTTCCCAATGAAATATCAATGTTCAAAACAGAAGTTACAAGACCCGAACGTAATCATGTTTCGTTCCCATACACAAATTAATTGAAAAATGGAATAGGTACTTGCCTGGGTTCCGCATTTTCTCTGTAATTTTCTGTGTGAAATAACCGAATACAAGTACGACAACTATGACCATTTTCGCAAATCCCAACCATCTGAATCCTGTAAGGATATTCCATTACACAGGAAAACGGAATAATTGCCGAAAACACAGAAAGACCGCCGGTGGCTGGATACCAAATGGTTTTCACCGAAATAAGACGTATAAAAAGTGGAAAGCAAACGAATGTGCTTTATAAGACCTATCAAAAGAAAGTAAAAATGCAAAAAATCCTACCATCTTCCGTTCGGTAAACTGAAAGAGCGATTGAGACGAGCGCACACACGAGAAGAATTACTGCGACATACTGAAAACGCACACATTTTCAGATTTCATTCGGATAACTATAACACATCGCTGGAACAATAGAACACAAAAACAAACTGCAACAATAACGTGCTGCAAGCGTCAGGATAAATAACAACTTTGGAGAGAACATTCGGTAGCGGGATTTAACTAGCCCTGAAGTCCACTATCGCATATCGAAATACGGCTACGTAATACGTTATGTATATTATTCAAAGTTTGATTTACCTTATTACATGCGAACTGCGAACTTGAGCGGATTCTAATAGAGTATTTTCAAACCCATACATAGTGATAGACCGAAGGCCGATCTCCTCAAGGCTGTGACTTCGTCCGTCTGGTAAAGCAATACAACAATACTTACCGGTAAAGCTTTGCAAACTAATTGACGACAGCCTTTCGATGGTTGGGGATGTGGTGGAATTTCATTGGCTCCAAAAACCGCTCGTCGGTTATCCAATTCTGAAAAAAAACATCGCCTATATAAAATTCATGTAGGTTACTTCGATACAGAAAAGCATACACAATAACTATGCAGTTGACAGGGCGCACTGTCGGAAGAAATCACTCACCAATAAGAAAGTACGCAGAAGAAGAAAGAACAAACCTTGTTGTGTGTTTGGTACTCCAGTGTTGGGATCTGTTTTCAGTCGCTCACACAAACCATGTACACCTCCATAATCAGCATCTATTTTTTCCTTGGCTTCCGCTCCTCTACAATGAAGGAAAATATTACATTTCTCTTTTTACAATTTTTTGAGATATTAATAAATTATGGTAGGAGTTGAAATCACATCTGAGGCCGTATTCACCACTCCGTTTACCCCTGGGGAAAACTATCTCTTGGAGAAAATTTACCTAGAAAGCGAGATAATGTCACAAAATTTGCATTCACCACTCACTCTCCTTCCCGAAAAATGCGTTCCAAAAGTTTTGTCTCTAGAGAAATGTTTACCCTCGAGTGGTGAATACGGCCTCAGGGTTGCCACACTCAAGCTTGCTAATTATTTCAAGTATTTTATACCAGCCGTTCGAAGAGCCCTACGGGCTCTTCTCCGACTGGAGGAATCGGCCTTCGACCGATTGTTACCCTATTTAAAAAACAAAGGAATTTCTTCAAACGTAAAAAAGATGTTCATTTACGTTTATGTGGAAACGTATAATATGGTCCTGGACTTCATGCAATGCAAATTGCAAATTTGCTATTGCAATTGCTCTTCTATCTCCTATAAGATCTTCCTTCTCATAAGCTAGCATAGCTCAACAGGTGGTAGAGCGTTGGACTGTTAATCGAGAGATTGCGGCCTGATGTGTGTTCGAATCCAGCCAGCGGCAAAGATTTTGTATGCTCTTTCGATCGAAGAATTTTCTTTATGAAGGGATTTCGTTGTGCACATAAAAACAAAAACCCGTGACAAACTCTTCTCCTTTATAATAAGATTTTATCACATGTAACTACTATTTTCCTTATAATATGTAAATTCATTGCTGATTATCTATATTGTGTTATTAACAATGAACAAAATGTATTTGTTTACAAATAATATTTACCGATACTCCATAAGAGTGCGGAGCTCGTCGGGCGTGACTCCATAGCTGCCGGGGCTAACCATTTCTCTGAAAATATAGAAAAATATAATTAGCACTGATTTTTTGGGTAGCAAGAAAAAGGCACACAAAATGAATCAATAATTCAAATTATGAGTTACCTATACTATAGACTAGTTGAATAGTCTAGCTGAACCTTCAGAAAGAGGGAATTATGGGCTGGGCAGTGGGTGCAAGACTGAGGACAAAAGCAACTTGATAGTGTAGACACCGATAAGGCAGCAGAGCAGCAAGTTTCTCGCCATAATACAGTGTTAAAATGTTAAAAATGATCTTGTGAACTTGTGACATATACATAAACATTATTTTTTTTTTTTTCCTTGTTAGTCTATGTATGTTGACAGTCATCATTAATTATCACTTTCATTTTTATTTCATTAGCAGAAGGGTACGCCGCCCGCAGGCGTCTTTCCATACTTATGAAACGTATGAAACGTAGATGAAACTTTTGTGAAAAAAGTCAACCACAAAGTTGTTCTTTTGCATAATGAGCTTCGTTTGCCTCTCCACCCTTTTTGTACAGCGGAACAATATATTCCAATTCTACTTTCGTAACGCACAGGGTGTTAGCGCACGCTACAGTGTGTATGCCCAAATTCAGTGCGTTTCATAAAAAGTATGCTCAAATGCATTTCAAAAATTCAAATTCAGTGCGTTTCATAAAAGTATGCCCAAATTCAAATTCATACGATTCATAGCATTCCATTCATAAAAGTATGCTCAAATTCAGTTCATAGCGTTTCATAAAAGTATGCTCAAATTCATTCATACGATTCATAGCATTTCATAAGAGTATGCCCAAATTCAATGCGTTTCATAAAAGTATGCTCAAATTCAGTGCGTTTCATAAAAGTATGCTCAAATTCATACGATTCATAGCATTTCATAAGAGTATGCCCAAATTCATTGTATTTCATAATAAGTATGCCCAAATTCATACGATTCATAGCATTTCATAAAAGTATGCCCAAATTCAGTGCGTTTCATAAAAGTATGCTTCAAATTCATACGATTCATAGCATTTCATAAAGTATGCCCAAATTCATTGTGCGTTTCATAAAAGTATGCCCAAATTCAATTCATAGCGTTTCATAAAAGTATGCCCAAATTCAGTGCGTTTCATAAAAGTATGCTCAAATTCATACGATTCATAGCATTTCATAAAAGTATGCCCAAATTCAGTGCGTTTCATAAAAGTATGCTCAAATTCATACGATTCATAGCATTTCATAAAATTCAATAAGTATGCTCAAATTCATACGATTCATAGCATTTCATAAATTCAGTATGCCCAAATTCATACAAAATTCAGTGCGTTTCATAAAAGTGTGCTCAAATTCATACGATTCATAGCATTCCATAAAAGTATGCCCAAATTAAGTGCGTTTCATAAAAGTATGCTCAAATTAAGTGTGTTTCATAAAAGTATGCCCAAATTCAGTGCGTTTCATAAAAGTATGTTCAAATTAAGTGTGTTTCATAAAAGTATGCCCAAATTCAGTGCGTTTCATAAAAGTATGCTCAAATTCATACGATTCATAGCATTTCATAAAAGTATGCCCAAATTCAGTGCGTTTCATAAAAGTATGCCCAAATTCATACGATTCATAGCATTTCATAAAAGTATGCCCAAATTCAGTGCCTTTCATAAAAGTATGCTCAAATACATACGATTCATAGCAGTTCATAAAAGTATGCCCAAATTCACTTTTATCTTTGCTCAAATTTCTAGTTTTGCATTTAATATTCACCACAATAACGCTGATGTATGAGATCTGTGCGCCTTTGATATCTTTACAAACCCCACAATAAGACGATAATATTATGAGAAGCACTTATAGATTGTTATATTTACGGAACTTCTTACCGTATGTACTCATGAAATATTTTTGACTAAGTTCATTTGTATCTTTTCTCGATAACTACTACAAATTCACAGTAGTAGTACTATTTTTAGACTATATCTTAATTTTCTCTTTGATGTATCTACCGCAGGGCTAAGAACGATTTATATAAGAACGATTTCAATAGTTATTACGAGCGGCATTAATAAATTGGGTTTCTAATTTTTTTTATTTGACAACCTTGTCAAAAATGAGATAAATAAGCTCATAAATATCATGCTCAAAATAAAATATCATACAATTGGCAACCCGCGATTTGGAGAAAATAATGTAATATACAAGCAGAAGCAGAAACAAACATCGAATACACATAAATAAGAAACTTATGGATTAAAGCGAAATACCGGCCGGTTTTTGAAACGGACTATGGACAACATTTTACGTATTTATGCTAATTTACTCGAATTTAACTCGATTTTTTATTCTAATTTATGTTCATTTGCATAAGCTGCGTAAGAATGCTGGCGTAATAGATGTGTTTGAAAAACTGGCCCGTATTTCGCTTTTAATGTTCAAAGACTATGATGATTATTGTTTACGTCCTTGGTGAAACAAACGTCGTATGCATGCAAAGTTAACTGTCTACTTAATCAATTTGTTTGTTTTTCTTAGTGTTAAAATCGAGAATCAAAAGTGTTTCTGTTCCTTCTGAACAGAATTACGTGTCGTTTGCGTTTCGTCTTCTTCTATAGAAGATATTTCACTTTTTACATCATTTCCATCTTTTTGGTTGCTCATTCGTTTGTGAAGTGGAATCATTTTACGAAGGAATACTATCCACAAAATAACGACGATTGTCATCTGGACACCTTGAATTAGCCACGAAAGACGAGGTCCCTGCTGGAAAAGGGCGGTTTCATTTCATGTAAGTTGTGCTCTCGTTCTTTCCTCCCTATATTTTCCTCCTTAACTCTCTCTCTCTCCCTCTCTATCTCTCTCTCTCTCTCTCCCCTTTCTCCCTCTAAGTTTCTCGCCTCCATTAGAATCACAACTACTCGAGCATATACTCGAGGAGAATCCCTACGAGACTACGAGAAAAAACGCACGACATAGCAATTGATCCAGTCATTTTTGCCAGAGCTCCTGCTAGTTGGAATATCCCTTGCATTGTTCCCTAAAATAGAACGCATAAACCGCTGAGAAAAAACATTTCCCAAGCTTACAGAAAATTTACAGTATTTTGGAACTAGACGAGAATATTTTTTTTAGTTTTCCATATTATATAAGCAGGTTTCGTGCAGAAATACGGTAGTATTGACAGAACCACACCGAATTTTTGGGATACTTGGAAACCCCCACTACAGAGCTAATATAATATGCACGTGCAATTGCACCAACTAGTGTACTGTGTACGTATGCCTAATATCAGATACATTCTACACGAAGAGTAGCTTCAAGCCAATTTTTTTAAACGAATGCACACTGACCACCATATCTTAGCTTAGCGACTAGCGAATTACGTTGCTCTTGCATATACGCTCATGATTCTAATACGAATGGGCGAAGTAACAAGCTGCAGAAACCGGAAAATTTACCGGAACTAGCATAGACAACTAAACAAAGTTTAAACATTCTGATACATTGTCTTGGCATGGCGCATACAAATAAAGACATAACTATAAGGTGCGGTCGCGCATGAAGGCGTGGTCATAGTGGTAGGCGTGGTCTGGCGGTAGGCGTGGTCATAGCGGTAGGCAGGCCATGGTTCATGGCAGTGGGCGTGCTTCTGTGTTTCTTGGCTTATGATTCACCAACACAAGCGTAGGAGCAGCGGCACCTGATATACTCTAGGTCGCTCAGCAAACCTGAAAATTATTAAACACTGAGTTCCCTTAGAAGTGAGGTATTATCACACTCGACTTTATTATCGAAAAGTTTACAAAGCAAGATGTTATTACAGCTGAATGAAACGAATAATCAAACACTAAGTTACTAATTAGTTGTCTACGACAGAACAGACATTATAGACATAATTCGAATGCGGTAGAAACGCATATATATATATATACTCCCGATCTAGTACGAAAATGAGTAGATTACCAGCACTGTCACAACACAGGTACCCAAGCAACACCACTATCCAAGCCTCGTCCTCCTAGTACACATTTTCATTGAACTTATCATGCTTCAGGTAACCGTGCACCCTCTCCCCAAGGCTGAACACGTGGCAATTCTACAACATCCAACCGCCTTTGAACTCGTTCGCAAGGCCATTTATGATCAACTTTATAATACTATGGACTACCGTAACCTAACTTTCTCTCTCTCTCTCTCTCCTCTCCTCTTCTAACTTCTACCAGCAACTTACTACTTACAAAACCCTTGTACTTTTTCTTACAATATCTTTCACCAACTTTGCAACATCACTGCTTTTCTTTTTATTCCTTTTAAAATAAATTTATGCACACAATTTCTCTCAAATGCTATTCTTTCCTTGTCTTTTAGGTTTCAGATTATTTTCGATTTAATTTAATTACAATTTCGAAAGTTCTATTAAACATTTTCAATAAATATTAATTTATTAAGCATTGACAAAAAAACTACCTAGCAGTCAAAAACAAAACACAAATAAACAAACAAGTATATCGGGACGGGGAAAACACAAACATCTACCAAAAAATATTTAACGTCAACGAAAAAAAATTAAAAAGATTGCTTTCTAAATGCTACTAAAATTCCTAAAAACTATCCGATAAATACTTCAAGCAAAGACAACTAACCTATAAGCTATAAGGAAAAATAATAGACTGAGCAATAGTTTGCAAAAGTTTGCAAGAAACGGTACCTCTAATAGAACGGATATTTTCACGAAAAAAAAGAAAAGAAAACTTCACTGGTATTGTTCGACTTATACTTCTTTAAACATTAATAATACAACAAATAATAATAAAAAAAGATCGGCAGTACTAAAGGAAAAACAGTAAAGTCTAAATGGTAACTCCAAACTGCAAAGAAAACCTATATTGATGGAATGCGCATTTTACACTGAAAAAAACTAATAGAAATGAAAAACAAAAAAATGAGGTGACCATTGATACTGATTAAATATAATCTAACAAAGAGTAATAACATTTCAAAAAACCGTTCAATCGATACTTGTATAAAGAGATAAACTATTCGAATACTAAAAAATTCCACAGGAAAACAAAAACTGTAAACATCCCACAGACATACATATTCATCACTAACTACGGTATACCTGCGAGATTAAAACTTATTTATTGAAACAGTGTTGCGGTATGACACGTGGTTTTGGAAACTATGTAGGACGCTGGACAACAATATTCGAATACCGTCTATGTCAGACAGAATAGAATTTAACATGGGAATGCCAATTTTCAGCACGTTTCCTAAACCGCGTGCCATACCGCTTTAAATACCGTATTCCAACTTTACACTTGTTCAAAGCGCTCTCCGGCCGCGCGCTTTGCCTTCAGAATGGCTCTCATCCTGAAAACCCCTTCAACCGCCGGGAAATCAGTTGTCCCTGCGATAACTTCGCACGCACGTTCCAAACACGACCAGCACTCGTCGAATTCCTCACTAAAAATAAGGAGATGAATTTCATGACAGAAGAAAGATAAACCAATAAAAGCTTTACTAATAAGTCGATGCCTTGCCCACGGCCCACACTATAAACACTTATTTCACGCATACACTGATCATAATCAGTGGAATAATGGACGTTAGGACACAAGGCCGAAGGCCCTATGATTTGAAGATTTGAAGAAATTATAAAAACCTCAGTTCTCAATAAACTCACCTGGTCCTGAAAGCCATTCGCACTGTTTAGAGTTATTCAGCCTAATCAACGACACATACATCGAACACAAGAAAAAACAGTTGTGGTGTATAAACCTGACAAGCCACGTGTTATATCGCTTTAAACTTCAAAATAGGGTTGGAAACTCACGCAGTCAGTCCCCTCGTTCCAATATTGTTGACTTTGAGCGAGGCGAGCATGAGGTTGCCCTCCGCGTGATGGGGCTCCAGCTTAATACACTTCTCCAGTCCGGTCATCAGCTCTGCTTCGCTTTGTGCAAGCATTCTGGAAAAGAAACACTTCAGTTTAAAACGGTAGAAATAGATAGAGCCAAATGTAGAACAAAACACCCAAACTTTTCATTGTTATGATTTCGTAATTAGTATTTTCACCAACATATTTTAAAGCTAAAACTAGACTCTAAAGAAAAAACGCTAATTTCTAATACAGATTACAAAAATCATGACAGTACCCGGAATCGAACCAGTGACAACTCTCTCCGCCCTCCACTTCGAGCAGTTCTTTCAGCAATTCACGAGCTCCATCGCTGTTTTGGAATAGGGTGTAGATCTACAATCAATGCAAGGGATTAACCTACTATAGTTAAAACTGAAATACATGAAAATAACTTGGAAACAAATTTTGACACACTCTTTCAGCTTACGCTATGCTGCGCAACTAAAAAAGGAAACGGTATTTATATTTGTGCAGTTTGTGTACAATATTCGGAAACTGGAACCCTTCCATTAAAGTTTGGCATGGTATTCTTCACTTCACATATATTCCCAAATTCAATCAAGCACATAAATTGATAATTGTTCAAGTCCCCCAATGACCAGATCCCTCGCACATTCGAATGTGAACTTTTCACGATACACAAGGCTTATATGGTACACGGCTTTAGTTATCACATGCCAAACATTAATTTGTCAAAAAAAAAACGTTATCTCAAGAAAATGACGAGTTGTTGAAGATCTCGGTTTGAAGGAAAAACGAGCTTTATCAACTGGCTCAAAAATTAAATACCAAATACTTCACTTATCTTTATGAGCCTGGCTCTTTAATGAGCAAAAACCAAAAAAAAAAGACTGTAAACCCGAAATAAATTCTGAGGAGCCTTATTTACCTCTACCGAAAAAATAGACAATTAAAGCAGTACGGCATGTGAATTGCCTAGAAACAGGATTCCCACAGGATATTATATGCAACACTCTGTACGAATATAACAGATCACATGTGTATGTGTGTACAATACTTGGGAATGCAATTGTAAATACATTTTTCACAAACTGCATGCTATAACGCTTTAAACAGGTTACCTTGGCCAGAAGACTGATCGCATACGGTGTTTTCGCCTCCATTCCATTCACGTACGATTCCAGAGCGAAAATCATATTGTGCACCTAAACAGCTTTCATCAAAAGCAAATAACAAAACAATGAAAGTCAAACCAAAAAGAGCTATCTCGAATAAGATGTGGTTTCGAATAGGACAGCCCTCACTACTGGACACTACTACATATACAAAGTGCTTGAAACATGTCGAACACCGTGTTATTACGAAAAAAAGATATGATGTCGTCACACTAGCCTAGTTTGTAGTTTGTACAAAAATAATAATCAAGTAGACATTTGAAAGTCACAGGTACATGCGCAAGTGCCAGTCGCATATAAGGATCACTTCCAATGGCTATCACTGATTACTGATACAAATTCCTCACCTGTCCCATGTCACTGTTTCTAACGGCAACCAGAATGTTGAGCATCAACTTCATTAGACTAAAACCATAACAATTAAGTATAAACGAATAAACAAACAAACAAACAAATTAATTAATTAATTAATTAATAAGAATAAAGAATATAACCAGAATCCGACGGCCAGCGATTTTCAAAAATGAGGGTAATTTGGTCCACTGATTCACACGAAAACGAACGGCAAATACGTAAAAAAGCAAGAGTCAGGAAATTGATGAAACAGTGAATTAGGTAAGCGTAAGAAGCTTCAAAGTAACTAAATCTAGAATTCACAATAATTCAACTAAAAACCCGCAAAAAATAGTAGGGTACCTGGAATTGATCCCCTCGGGTACTTCCTCCCTATTGAGGACATCTTTGGCCGAATCCAATTCATCGATCATTGTGAGTCGGAAAGCGGCAGTCGTATACAAATCAGCCAGTTTCCCATCTACAACCAGAGCATCCTCCAGACGCCTGAAACGAACAACGAAGGTAAGTATTCCAAATGTGTATGTGTAGTATGATACACTATAAAATTTTGAAATATCGTTAGCATCTGAGAAACGGTTACAATGAGGTAGCGGAAAGCGGAATCAGAGATAGGTCTACAAAATAAAAGGCTCTCCCGCGTCTCAGTCTCACATGGAGTTATACCCTTTTAAAGATTTTAAAACCCAAAAACCACCGAAAACTCGGAATATATGTTTCCTTGCATCTGCACATAGCAAAACACATGAGGAAGCACCGAATATAAGAAGTCGATACTCTTCTCAATAGCGGTGAAGCAAATAATGAGGCGCATCGTTTTATGTTTAGATGGATATCAGCATTTCAAACGCACGCCTTTCGATCTTACATCCCATGAGCGAAACATATACCTTTATGCATACGACCATGCGAGGTGAAAAAAGTAACAGAAAAAAATATTATATCTTACGAAGAAAGACCGTGAAAATATGGAATGAAATACATAAAATATTTACATTGACAGTAGTTCAAAGCAGATAGTTCAAACTTGCAATAAACTATTTAGGTGCTACATACAGCAAAAACCAATAAACAAAACGAAAATACCACTCAAACTACAAACTACAAAGATAACAAACAAATTTCAAATGACCCACTTGAGAATATCGTCCTTGTTGGTTCCCATCTCAATGTAGAGAATGTGTCTGCTCTGCAACCATTCCTTCTTATCCTCTTTTTCAAGATCAATCAGAGCATCGTACTCCTGGTCGAACTTCTTCAGCAGTTCAGCTGCCTAAATATATAAAGTGTTCAGAGAAAACACTAAACCACATGTTGCCTTACGGTCGTTAGTCAAGGTGAAGGTAAGGTAAGGCACGTTAGACGTTAGACAGGCACGGTAAAGCAGTTGTCTTACTTACCTTAGCTTTCTAACAATCAGAAGGGTGGTGTGCTTAGTTCAAATCCACCAAGCTACATCCAATCAAGTTCAAATGCCCGTATTATTTGTGATATAAGATAACGTTTATCTCACTGTATCGTATCATATGCAGGAAACAGATAACGCTAACACATAATACCCATAATACTAAGTTACATGAATATATTTGAAATTATACAAAACAAGCCTTACAATAAACGGAAACAAACCTTAGTGCGCTCATTTTTGTATACATAGAAGCGAGCGGCGAGTAGAAGTGCCAACAATCGGTTTGGTCCTTGTTCCTGGATAATTACACATATTTAATTTTAATGTTGACTTATTTTAACGTTGAGAAATAATATATCATACTCACAACCAATGAATCAATAGTCCTTTCATCGTCTCATCTAATTCAAATAACTCAGTAAGTAAAAAAAATCAAACTTCGAACACAGTGTTCAAGATTAGGATCAACCAATTAACATAATACTAAGCCAACAAATTACGTTATTTTAAATTTTAAACAGTCAACTCTCCACAGATGTACAAAGGAAGAGTACGAGGTAAAATAAAGACGGTGGAAAGACAGGTACAATTAAGAGTAATCTAAATTACATTATAAACAATCATCAACTGAATAAAACAAATGAGTCAACACAAAAAATAGCAAAGAAAGTCTTCAAAGTACCTGTTCCGCAGACTGCGCCACCGAATCGTAATTACGCTCACGCACAAGCAAGATGGCGTGCTCGAACGGTCTAAACATCATATTATAAGTATACCATAACTTAATTAACAATATCTAGATCTACTCATCGACTCTCACGTTTTCAAACATAAAACTTAAAGCGAAATACCGGCCGGTTTTTGAAACGCATCTCAAGAACTTGCATTCCTATGCATTTATACAACGTACGTGGGGTCTAATTGGGGTCTGGCTTTTTTTATTCTAATTTTTTTTATTCATTTGCATATGATGCATAAAGGGAATATGTATGCCCTTTTTGAAGTTAAGCTGTATTAATAGAATGTGTGTTCCTCATTAAGGAAACAACAACAAAAATTGTCAAAAGTTTCCCATTTAAAAGAAAATGATTTTCAAAGTTCACCTTTTCCATACTAAACGCGTTTACTGACACCCTGGCTTACACGGCAGTTCTGATGGAGCAAAAATTTAGCATATGTGTGCATACATCGGCATATAGCATGCAACAGCGACATATTTGCATGCAAATCAGAATATTCGAATTTACACATTCACTCGCCTACTTAAATTCATGTCTGGTGTGGAAACTCTAGTTTCGCAGTTGTTTTGCTCATTTTGAGTGCCTACATATTCCCTTTTAAGAAAGCAGTAGCTGATGTACGCAATGCGTTTCAAAAATCGGCCGGTATTTCGCTTTAACGCCAAAACACGCAAAAATCCACATTCCATTTTCAAAAGTCCATGTTTCACACCGTTCATTTCCCTCCTCAACCCAGACACCTTGACTAGGCTAGACAGGTATTCGACAAACAAATAAACTAACGTTTTGGGTTCCGAGTCAAATTCGACAACTTGTTCCCTTAGCGGTTCGGTGAACGTAAACTTGTGCAACCAGGCGTAAACCCTCTCGTGTCTCACTGGGGTCACCTTATCCTCACCACCGTTCTCCTTCAACCACTCCTCCTTTTCCTCCTGAAATACATAGCATAAAACATCCCGCCAAATGCGGACGATCACCTCCCGATCCGTAATGCATTATATGCAAATTAGTCTAAATCACCTCCCTCCCCAAAATTTTGAGATTCGGACCTGGGACTGGGACCTAATTTATTCCCTGCTGAAATATCCAAATACTTACGAAATATGGTAGACGATAGACGGACGTAATATGTATGCCATCTACGATCTACACTTCTACGTATTCCAAATTCTAATAGATAGCCCATATCAACTACATGTAACTCGTTTTTTTCTGTACAGAAAATATAATGTGTAGTTTATGTCGCTATACCCTGTATATGGAAACTACACATACACGGAATCGGAAATCATAACATAACATGCGTACATGGAAGCAAAACCAAACATAGCAATATGTAACCCACCTTTGCAATGAGATCTACCAATGTGGCCACACTCTGTCCAATTTGTTGATCCAGCGATTCATCAACGTGGGTGGCCGACATCAGATCTTAATTTGATTTTTGATATCGCACTTTAGTTTTTTTTTATCCGATGATCTAAACTTCCAACAAATAGAAGTCTTCACAAGACAGACGATCCTATCTAACGTAAGCTAACTTATTTATAAAACATTCCCTAATAGTATGTGGTTTGGACAGTTGGCAATGAAAATAAAATAAAAGAACATCAACTTTTTCGTAAATTTGCTTTGCTGCGTGGTAATTGCCAAACGAACACGAAACATTCATAAAACTGCTGTCATCGTCATCTGTCACTGACACTTGACCTCGCGCACGCGGGAGCGGAATCTCGGAAATGTACGAACTTAAAAAGACCTAAAGACCTTATTACTGCGATAAAAGATCTCAATATAACAACTCACCAGTCAGCGCTTCCAGATATTTCTCCTGTTTCTGCAGGGATTTCGCCCTTCTAATGTAGGCTTTTCCATACAAAGGTCGTCTGTTAATTGCCTCGGTGCAGTCTTCGATAATTTCCTCCACAGGAATGTTGCCCAGATACTGCAAAGAAGATATGTTTTAATTCGTTGCGCGAGAAGCTACAGATACAGGGTCCTTTTGGGAATGGGAACATCGACATGGAACTTTATTAATAATAAGTATTAATAAATGACGTCTAGCAGTAAATACTAAAAATTCTCGGCTAGGTAAAAAAAACCCGCGACGGCGCCTCATACGTACATTGTACCCACTTAGTTTCTCGGATCGGCTACACTTTTGCAGGAATATGTATGGTAGGATTGACTGGACGCACGTACAAAGTTTCCATGAACATACCTCCTTTGCAGCGGCTCTATTCTGGAAGCAGAGGGCCTTTACATCATCGACACCGGACTGCTCCCTTTCGATGGCTTTTGAGAACACCTGAAATTGTCAGGACAATATCCCAGAAATATTAATAACTAAATAAAGTTATCCAACTTGAATTGGTGTCGTGAAATCATTTATTAACATCAATTCTCAGTACAAACAAACATAAACATCCCATTTATCAAAAGCGCGTAAAGATAATTCACATTTGCAATAACGAATAGGGTTAATCATTGTCCATTTCATTTTCAAAACTTGTGAAGTGGCTGGATAAGTCTTCCCATAATTCCGCACGAGATAGGTACACAGCAAAGAAATTAAGAAACCAAGTGCTGACAAACCGACAAACCTCAACAGCATTTGCGTATTTCTTGGCGGCAAACAGTTTGTTGCCGAGTTCTTTCAGCTGTGTTACGGTCATGTCTTCAAGTTTCATCTGAGGCTTGCCATCGTTTTTCTAAACATTATTACATTCAGATATGAAACTGGTTACAGAAACCCAAGAAAGTGCAAAAGTGGAATACAAAGCGCTTTGTGTAAAAAAGGGTAGTTATTGGACACGATGGATGTGTACTCGAGTCAAGAATGCATGGTTTCCATTTCCGAGACGTACATGACGAACGGCTCCCAAGCACCATATGCACCACGTGTAGGAAATGGCCCAAACAAAGAGCGGGCTATGCATATAGTGGGGGGGGGGGGTCAGTTGACGTTTCAGAACCACATGACATGCTCCTTAGCTTTGCGTACACAGATGGCAAGCGCGTCGTGTTCTGTCCTTTTAATTTAGTATGGGCTAATTTTGACATCAGACATGCTAGATGTTTCATGCACTTATATCAATACTGCACTTTGCAATTCAAAAGGGACAAACCTTGTTTGAAGATGAGGTGGATAGGTAATATAGTCCTAATCCCACACCAACAACACCGACGGTAGCCGCAGCTGCAATAGCAATCTTCCGATGCAGGTCAGAGTTGTCGGAAGACATGTCTGCGGCTGAAAGCAGAAAATATAATGGAAAATAACAATAAGAATGGAAATACACCCGGAACATACGACAATCGAAATGACAAAACAAACATGCTAATAGAAGTGTACAATAAGCTCCAGCGCACTCTGCCCAAAGCATCGAATTCGACGCTCTTGTAATTTACTCAAGAGAGCATAGTTGAAAGGAATATAGGATGATGGAAACAGGAAAATATGCGGCGGAACCCAGTAACAAAAGTGCATTAGACATGACGCAAACAACAACAATTTCCTAAAAAAATAATGCACGCTGAAATCGCGGAAGATGCACCTCTTTCCTGTCTTTACCCCAAAATGCGCACTAGTGCGTACGCCATTTCCACTGGACGGGAAGATTTTTCACGTCCGCGGGCTTTCGCCGCAACTTCGCGCTATGCAATCCGGATGAGACTTTTTAAAAGTGCACCGTGCCGGTATCAGACAGTTCGCATGCACAGTGCACAAAGTCCTACGTTTCTTTTCGTTTTCTCCCATTTTTGTCTTTGAACTGGCGTTTCCTTCTTTTTTTTCTAGCAAGACTACCAATATTTTGCGTCTATAAACTCATTCTACCGTTTCGAATTAACCATCCGGACTGAATTGATCCAGGATGCGTGATTGGATCGAATATGAATAGTAATGTACTGTGCGAAGACAAAACTTTCTAGGGAATATTGCAAGTGTAGGGACTGGCCGTTTTGATTACTAGCTAACTGCGATGTACTTACTGGTCACTCTGTGAGCTTCCAAACTCCCAATATGGTACACGATTTCTAATTTCAGGTATCTTGTGGTAACCCGCACAACTGTGCATACTAAAACAAAATGGTATGTTTTGCTCTTCGTATTTTTACGGGTTATGTATTCTTACTCATTTCCCACTGAGTTTTCACACAGACAAAAAAGGCAATCGATGACACCGTTTAATTAATATATTTTTAGACTTTCTGTAAAGAATAGTCACTAAATCGTTGTTTTCAGCCCCAGAACGAGCATATTGAACTCCATCGTAAGCGTTACGGTCGCAGGCTCGATTATGAGGAGCGCCTGTGAGTTTTCCTTTCATTTTTAAGGGGTGTTTTAGTTGTTGGGCCATTGCTTTTGAACTTGTATTTTTGAATTGAAGCCAGTCTGGTTTCCTGCATAAATTAGTGGTTGCTTTTATTTCTTGGTGATGTTATATGCCTCACAATTCAAAATGTCAATTTATTATCCCGTGAATTTTTAATCCCTTTATTTTCTCTTTAGTCGCAAGAAGCAGGCTCGTGAGGGTCGTGTCAATGCCACGAAGTCCAAGAAACTACGCGGTATTAAGGCGAAACTGTTCCACAAGAAGAGATATTCGGAGAAGGTTTGTGCGCCCAATTTGAATTGGAAATTACCTGACCGAACAAAATATATTTTTGTCCAATAGTAAAAAGTAATAATGTACGTGACGTTCATTTAGCAGGGCAGGTTACATTGTTTACCCGTGCATTCGGTGTTCTTATGCTAAGAAAATAGAAGAGCCAGATTCATTCTAATTTATTTAATATAGGTGGAAATGCGTAAGTTGCTAAAGCAACATCAAGAAAAGGATCAGAAGAGCAGTACTGAGAGGAAAGATGAATCGGCTGTTCCCGCTTATTTGCTTGACAGGTAATTTATTTCCTTTGAATTACTTGCTTTGTTTATTTTAATTAACAATTTGCTCAGAATACTCAGAAATAACAAAGTGATTATATCATGAAGCTATGAAGAATAAAAAATGGGGAGAATTCGTAGATACTTTTGCTTCTTTTTGTACCCAGTATACGTATGATTTGTTGTGTTCAAATGGGTTTCGTAAAAGTTAAAGGGAATACGTGTTTATGTTATTTACCTATCTAAAAATGGATGATTTGCTAAACAATATGGTCTAGATAGATATGGTCACTTCATCTTTTTATTATTATTATTATTATTATTATTTCTTAGACAGCAACAAACAACTGGAACTGTTCTGTCTAATATGGTCAAGCAGAAGAGAAAGGAGAAAGCTGTAAGTTTTCATTTTGTTCTATTTATTCTTAATTCGTATAAAGAAGCGTGAATCTAGCTCTTGGTCATGTTTTCAATAATATTTCAATATTGTGCTGTGCTACTGCTATTCCCTTGTCTGTTCTATTCATTGTTCGAATGTTCCAACCATTCCAACGTAAATAGAGAAAATAAATACAAAGTTGTTTATTGTTGTTTGCGTGAAATGCTGCGTTGGTTCTAATTCATTGAAAAATGACCTGTACTTATTTTTATGTGAACACTTTAGCTGACGCCAAAGGCCAGATCATTTTTTGTTCACATACATTCACAACAAGCGAATTCAGAAGATAATAATGACGATAAATTGGATGAATTTTTATTATTCAGGGTAAATTCCAAGTGCCCATTCCCCAAGTAAAGGCCGTGTCGGACGCGGAAGCGTTCCGAGTTGTCAAGTCCGGAAAGACGAAGAGAAAGGGATGGAAGAGGATGATCACTAAGGTGAGGGCAGAATAATATATTTTTTGATAATTAGGGCACTGGGCGGGTGGGCGGTGCCCCGGCGCCTTGAATGCGTGACGACTTGAGTTTTGAGTAGAATAGTATGTTTGAGAGTCTGAAACCCGATCCACTACACTACAGTAACCGATGATCAAGTTCGTATTGTACTTTTTAGATAAATAAAAAAATGAACATTGCAGTTGCCTTTTGCGTCTATGTGGGGACTCTATTTTTAAGCCTAAATAAAAAAACAGTATGTTTAAGTATCCCTGCTCCCTGCTGCCTTTTTAAATTAAATTAAATTTTATATGTGACTGTGGTATCGTATGTTCTTTTTTGAATTTTCAAAGGTTCATTGATTCCGCGTTTTTTTTCGCGTTAGATAATGGAGTGACATTTGTTTAGTTTAATTTGCCGAGAGTGAGAAAATCTCAATTGATTACAATTATTATTCAATAATTTGAATTTGTATTTTAGGTCACCTTTGTTGGAGAATCGTTTACTCGAAAACCTGCCAAATTCGAACGTTTCATTCGGCCCACTGGACTTCGATTTACCAAGGTTAGTTAGTTTTATTTATTTTTGCTTTGTCGTTCACGAACGGTTAGTAATTATACTATTCATGATCCCAAAAAAGCTATTGGAGTGTGCTGGGAAACATTGGGATTTGGCGAAGTTTATTTTATTTGGGAAGTATATTTGAATATATTCTTTGCTTGCTTACTTTTTATACTGTGGGGCAAATTTGTTAAATAGCAAAATAACAAATTAAGATTTTAGCAGGGCAACCTCGTCGTCAAAACCACCATCCAAAAATAAGTAGTGTTTCCGAAACTTTATGATACGTTTCTAATTTTCACCATACCTAATATTCTAATCCCGACGGTGGTATGGCTACTATCTCAACACCACCGTCTAAATTTATGCAATATGCTAATTCGGATGGTGGTTTCGTCGGTCAGAGCGTCAACGAGTTTATGTCATGGATTTTAGTGTGACTTTTTAAACAAGTTTTATGCTTTCAGGCTCACGTCACTCATCCGGAATTGCAGACCACGTTCTGTCTTCCGATTGTGTCGGTGAAGAAGAACCCCTCATCGCCAATGTACACCAGTCTTGGTGTCATCACCAAGGGTACCATTATTGAGGTGGGTTACTTGAGTAGTTTGGTACCCTTTTTGTGAACACCATTTTTTGGCACGTGTTTGTGAGCTTCGGTTATTTAAGTACTATTGTATATGGCTTATTGAACATGTGCTATATAATCTACACTTGTTCCACTGATCGAACACTTGTAAAGTGATAGACCGGACCGGGAGGTGGTAGCTTTATGCTATGCTTGTAAAAAAAAACCAAAGGATAGTGATCAGCATCAGTATATGACCCGTCTAGTCCCAAATTCTGTCCACGTGAAATTCTATCCGTAAATATCAATGTCAACCTCAGATAGAATATATGCAAATTGCAGGTGAATATCAGTGAACTGGGTATGGTCACACAAGGAGGAAAGGTTGTATGGGCAAAGTACGCACAGGTAGGAGAGGCTTTATCCTAGAACTTTGACTTGTTAGTTTTTTATTTTTGCATCAGCCAGTGTAGCGCGCGTTTTCATTGTTTAGGAATATATATAGTAAAAATATGAGAAAGTAGTTCTAATTCTGTTGCATGTCTGTTCCTTGCTGTTATGGCAATATTTGGTGTCAAACAACATTAGCTCCGTATAGCTCCTCTCTTTTAAAGCGAAATGCCAGCCCGTTTTTGAAACACATTGAGTAGACTAGCATTCTTATGCAGATTATGCAAATGAACATAAATTAGCATAAAACATTGAGCTAAATTCGAGCAAATTTGCATAAATACGTAAGAACGCAATTGTCCATGCGTTTCAAGTACCGGCCGGTATTTCTCTATTCTCTTTAAGGGGGTTTGAGTGATTTATGTAGTTGTTACGTTTAAAAACGTCTTCTTTTCAGGTAACCAACAACCCAGAGAATGATGGATGTATCAACGCTGTACTTTTGATATAAACATTTTCCTTGTACAAAGTCTGTATCCTTGCTATGCTGCCCGAGGTTCAGTTCTAGTTTGGTTGGTTGTTTCGTTTATTTTTTTATGCTAAAATACATTGACTTACTGTGTACGTTTTGATAGTATGGTCGAATTTTGTTCTGTATAATTTGATCTGTTTTACATAATATGGTCTATTGATTGTACACCGTAACCTCGTGCGAAGCTAGGTGTAAATTTGATGCTTCGAAGCCGAACTGAACCTCAGGTTTCCATACCCCTTTTTTCTTGTTGTTTGCCGTTTCCTGTTATTGTTTTCGAGTTATTTGTTGAATTACTTTTTTGTTTTTGATAAAAGTTTATTCATTGTTATTTGCTGTTTTTCTTCAATACAGTGGGGTTAAAATTTTTGGCTAGCTAATAGTCTAACATAGCTTGCGATTAATGATTGAAACAAAGCAGTTATCAAATAAGTATGGTTCTTATTTACCGTGAAAGAATATGTAATTATTTTCATGTGTTTCAGGAATGTAATATGAAAAATTACATTTGCTTTAGTTTGTTTCTGACCGCGTATAAGCGAAATACCGGCAGGTTTTTGAAACGCATCGTGGAAAATGAATTCTTACGTATTTATGCTAGCTTGCCCGAATTTAGCTCGATTTATTCTAGGTTATGTTCATTTGCATACTCTGCATACGAATGCGGGCCTATTCGATGTGTTTCAAAAACCGGCCGGGAATTTCGCTTTAAATAGAAATGGGACCTTTATATTTACACATATTATGCTACTTTTCGGAATCCATTTCATAAATAATGTTGGTTTCCATTTTGTCTGGAGAAAAGCGCTCTAATATGTCATCCATCGCCTTTTTGCCCATGTTACTTGTTATGATGTGCGGCATGATGCTCCTTCAGTACTACTCGGACTACGGTAGTTCTTTCCCCCCTGGGAGCCACTGAATCATGAGCATGAAATCTTTTGCCGCTTTACTCCCCCGAGGGCGGGCGCTAAGTGAAAAAGCGCTCGGAATTGCTTTTGAGGAGCACCCGGATGAATTATGCGAATAATTTCGGTGCGTACATACTTGTGTGTCATAATAGTAGAGGAACCGGTGATAGGATACTTATCCTAAAATTAAAGGGTACGTGCAGCGTATCTGAATTGTCAAAAAAACCTTAGATCATCATATCTATGAAAACTTGGCTGCACGATGCGGTTTGTGTTTGATCATAGTGTTTGACTGTTTGGCATAGTGTCAATGGGGTATGTTTCAACAGGAGCATTTCATGCGCTTTTGTAATCCAAATTAATTCGTATTCGAACAAGAACTGAGCGACTAATCAGTAGTATCATCTGTCCTTATGTGTGGCATTTACAACTACAGTGCTACCACACCGGATTACATACACACGCGCCGTAAGTGCGTATAGACTGTCAAATAGCGTTGTCGTTTTTGCAAGTGTTTCCCCTTTTTGTAGTGTATTAGTATTACTGTCGCCCATTCTGGCGTTCTATTACAACTAGAATCCCTGCGGTTGTAAGTCGCAAAATAAAAAGTAAATCTACTAATGCGCTCGGTGGAATATTTCCAGGGCCCGGTTACAGGATACGCCATATATAAAGTGTTGTAATGTGCGCATATTATCGCGCCAATTTTTGCGGTGAATGGTGCTACTGCATGTATATCTGACTATATGTGATCAATAAACTATATTGTTATGTATGTATGACAGTATGACCGATGTAAGTGTAGTAATATGATAAGACATATAATTTATTTATTTCTGTTTTGCTGCTCCACCGGTATGTTGTCTGCTTCTCGCTGTGGAGTTGCAGAAGGACATCTCTTGCTTTTCATCCGACGGTTTTGAAACCAGATTTTTACCTAAATTAATTTATTACTGTACTGTACTGAACCTAGTACTGTAGTGGTAAGTTTTGATGTGCAGTATTAGGCGGTCACTGTGCGAGAGCAGCGCCGCGCACATATCAAGTTTTCTCAAGAATTTCATGTACTGCAGAAGCTTCTGAGAAGGAACTCAAAGGATACTAAAGTCCTACAGTAATGTTAATTACGCGCGCACTGCAATTGTAGAATACGCGTTTCAGTGAATTACCATCATGCACACTCGATTGAAAACTTTGTCATTTCTAACATTAACATGAATAAAAAATATTATTCTAAAAATTACCTGTGTTTCGGTCAAGCACAGCTCCTGCGCCAGTTGGTAACGCCTTGGTCTACTTAGGTACCTGAGAGGATTCATATATCTACTGTATACATAATTTGAGAATCTCGTTGCAACACTAGTGAACCAGGTAAAGTAAATTTTCCCCTTTTCTAGTAGGAGGTCTACAGTGGCGGATGTAAAGTGTTCTCCAATCTAATAGACTAGTTCTACCTACTTACTACTGTAGCTAGATAAAAGCTAAGGTAATCTACCCGACTGGTATCGCCGCCTTACCGAGAGGCAAACAAGGTAAACAAGGTACGCTTCCCGACAAGGTATTTTATACCGGAGGTAGAGTCACCGGTAACAGTTATCTCTTCTTCAGTTACCTGCTCTCAGAAAACTGTCTTTCCAGTGCGATAAGTTGTTCAGATGTGAATGCAGTTCTTGGTCTTCTCATTCGGCCCCATTGTTGCCATGCTCCAACTAAACATATATTTTTAATACATTAAACTACTTCAATCCAATTTTCTAATTTGTTAAAGGGATATGTCACGTGGTTTGCAAAGGCAACTGCCATCCCATTGTAGATTGTACTGCATTCAAATTTCTGGGGCCACTCGTGCCGAAAGGGCATGCACATATTATACATAGGATAGGACTGCAGGTTTCCAGAATACTCTTCCCAAACTACGTGCCATACCGCTTTAAACATTACTGTATTTTATAGGTTTTCAAGGTATATACCTTTGAATAACTCACGTGTTAGTGCAATTTGGTCGTAAATCGTTGGAATTGCGGCTGCGGTGTACTGTAGTTGAATACGGTCCATTGGGTACTGTGTAGAAAGCGGGAAAAGGGAGGAGAGAGTGCTCATTGATGCACCGAGGGTCATTGGCTGGAATATCGATCGGGTAATTATTGATTAGTGACAATTAATTGGGAAATAATTGCATTTATTTGGGAAACCTTGAACTTCAAAAGTTCCAATTTGGTAGGAAATGATTCAACAAACCTGTGAGCAACATTCGAGTGCTGTATCGATAGATTCAGGGGTTTGTGCGGAGGTACAACTTCTGCAAAATGTTGAATGCACACGTTAATTGGCCACAGCTGTTTCTAAAGAACCGCGATACTGAAAACCACATGCCTGGTTTATTAGAACGGTACCAAATCAAATGTAACAAACTTTTTTTTGTTACCTTACCTTAGAAAGCTGCTTGCGTTTCCGAAGATTTGCGCATCGCTTCTATCTGAAAGGACAATAATTTATTGATTAATAAAATGATGAGCAATAATAATGATGAGCTAGAAAAACACTGAGAGCTAGTTTATTTCCTTTTATTACACATAGGTATTTAAAAAATTCCTAATCATCATAACCTTCTGTTATCAACAGTCGTTTTATTCCAAAATATGAAATAATCAAATAAGTAAAGGTTGAAATAAATAAAAATATTTACTTACCATTATTCTTATTTAGTTGTGGATCCTTTATTAGCTCTTCAATGGAGGAGAACATATTTAGAATGCGGTAACGAAATACTGATATAATATTATGCACCGCACTTCTCTGGCTAAAGCCCCAGTGGGCCAAACGCAAGCCCCGCCCACTAGCTTTCTGATTGGCCCTAGGATACAGTAGGAAACAAGGAGCAGTAAATTATTTTTCTATAGTTATCCCCGATAGTAACTAAAAAATTATTATGCAATTTTCTTTTAGTACTCTGTGGCGATCAATAGGTAAATAAGCCAACACTTGCTATGAACCTTATTTGTAAGTGTAAAGTGTAAACGATAAAACATCTCTTTCTTTACTATGCGTTGCGCTGAAGTTGTGTTTTTATTTTTAAATTTAATTAATAATTTATTTCAATTCAACAATTATAGCTCTTTTCTTTTCTACACAATCATTTGCAGCAAGTAAAAGTAAAACTTATATTTTTGTATATTTGGTCATGGGAAAAATGAAAATAACTTTTTTTATTGGGGATAACATTTTTTGTGCATACACGTAGAGAATATTCCACAGAAGGAGACAATCTAAACATTATTCTGCTAAAGCGGCTGTCACCATAAATGTATCGTTTTTAATTGAAAAGAGGTGCGCTAGCCGCTAGGCCGCCTGGCGGGCTTTTGGGAATAGAGGGCCATCGGCATATGCAAATGCTGGCTTCAGTTGTAGAAAGTGACCGCCACCATGCTAATTTGTTGCATGACGTGCGCGCGAGAAACACTGACAAATTATTATGCATTAGGGTGTTTCGGATGTGACAAGTTTAGTGGAAAACCGTTCAAAGTATGACAAACTACACAGGAAAACGAAATTATTGTCGAAACACAGAAAAACCGTTGTGGTTCACCAAATGGTTTATACCGAAAGAACCATCTGCTGACTGGTTCGTCACTATTTGGTGACCGGTTGATGAGGTTTTCGATTAAACTTGGTCACGAAGTGGTCACCTAATAGGCTGGCCCACAAAAAAAACGAACCGTCACCAGCGGGGTTCACCCATTACCTACGTATATCCAATACAGTACTGGTCCGTAAGTGAAATATAGGAAAACCTCGTGTGATTCTTTATGCTTGATTATTAAGTTGTTCGCATTAGCTTCACATAAAAATGTACACTAACTGCACTGCATTCCCAGTTCAGTAACTCACGTTTTCTTTTTAAAGATTTTTATTAATATTAATAATATTAACAAATTAATAATGAATATACAAATCTTATCCCAGCCATTTCAACCACGGATGTGGTGTCCTCTCCACTCCTAATTCTTCCATTTTTCTACATGAATCACAACAAATATGTTTTGTGAGAGAGGCGCATGAGAAGAAAACGTTTGAAGAAGAAATCAGAGAACACACACGCGGAAGCACGTCGATGCAGTCTGGAATTTATTATTTATATTTATTAATAAAAAAAATATTGTCTTTTGTCAAAAAGGCTTTCATTCGTGCCGCAATGCTTTTAGAGCTGTACGCTGTATGATATGTGGTACGTGAATCTATGCTGAACGACTGAATTTCCATGTATTGTATGCAAATTTTTGTGCGCTGTTGAGCATTTCCGGCACAAAATGGAAGAGAACTTAGTTTTTAATATATGAAGAATAAGTTACAACATGCACCCTGTACTTTTATAAATGTCTATAATTAGACTTATAAATGAAAAAATATTATTTTCATGGTCCTGCCCCACCTTTATTTCCAATAATGATTTCCACAATTGAAGTTCCAGTGTCAGGAACAGGCGGAGGAATTTCTGGCGCCGGGCCAACAATTGGCGGATATACAGGGATTTCCTCGGGTCTCGGAGGGATAACTGGCGGGCGTACTGTAGGGTTCACGGGTCGTACTGTAGGGTTCACCGGTCGTACTGTAGGGTTCACGGGTCGTACTGTTGGGTTCACCGGTCGTACTGTAGTGATGGTGTCTCCCGATTTGAGCCGAGCCTGGAATACTGTACTTGTAGTACATTATAACATGGAATTGGTTCGCGTTTCCTCTGGATCGGGGCTGAAAATTTAGGCTGACAGTAAGAAATGGGGTAATTTAAGCAAAAATTTAGCTCAAAGAAGCTTCACTACTGCGTTCCCTTTTGGCGAAACGCCAGGCGAAGGTAATGGCGAAACGCCTGTCCACCCGCACAGCGAAACGCCAATTGAAAAAAATTTCGCCTGGCGATTCGCTGTTTTTGCCGCCCTTATCAAAATAATTCGGCAAAAAACTACGACTTGACAAGAATCGAACTTGGCGGCACCACTTTGACAAACCTCAAATCAGCGCCTTAGACCACTCGGCCATAAACACACATGAGGCATTTTGAAAAAAGGATGGATAATGCCGCCGACATCTTATCCGTCTTTCCCCTTTTCTCTCTGCGCGCTCTGCTCTTTTCTCTGCCCATAGTTACTTATAATATAGGTAATTATAATATATTTTAATATATTATAATATATTAGAAGGTTAATAATTATAATATATAACAAGCAGCAATATATGGCAAGCAAAAACAAGCACAACGGCGTGGAAACAAATATCAACAAACTGTACAAACTGGCGATTCGCCACCTTCGCCAGGCGTTTCGCCAGTGGGAATTACTTTCGCCAGGCGTTTCGCCACTGATGATTATTTTCGCCAGGCGTTTCGCCATTAATAATACATTCGCTAGGCGGATTAGTCAGTGAAAATATTTTCGCTGGCGGATTAGTCAGTAATAATATTTTCGCTGGCGATTCGCCTAACGTGAACAGAGTATGGTAATGGATAACAACGCCTTACGATATAATACCAAAAAGAAAAAGCGTTTTACTAAAGAAAAATTAGCAATAATTTTCAATATGTTTCAAGCACATGGTTTATATTGCGCTTTTTGCGCTTACGACAATGTGCAACGGTGTAGCAGTTTGCACGAATCACAGGAAAGTGAAAACCCCGATTTCGCCCCGATTTTTCTCCAAAAAAAAAAACCGATTTCGCTATGATAAAGGCCCGATTTTTTGAGGGACTTGATCGGGGCGATATCGGGGTGTTTGCATGATATTTCCAGTTGTGTCGCATAAAAGCGTGTTTTACATAATACAATTTGCAATAATTAAAGATACCAGTTTATAGTGCTTGTACCGTTCAAGGCAGTGTGAATGTTGTTACGCGTCTAATGTAATTCCAATTTGAGTTGAATTTATCAAAATCAACTATCCGCGGAAAAATGTACTAAAAGATGGTAACAATCTGTTTGGTTGGCCGTTTCCATTCCGGGCTTCGCTCGTTCTGTTTAGACTTTTTGCACCGAGAATTTGAAACTAACAACCTCTTTGAAAAATAGTTTTCGGAAAAGTTTTCGGAAATTTAGAAAATAAAATGTTGAAGAAAGGAGTTATTGTGTCTTATGCACTAAAGGTTAAAGGGCATGATACGTGAATTTGAAACAAAAGGTTAGACACTCCCGTGTCTGCGTGTTAATCATCTGTACCCGGAATAGTTGCTCAGAAATTCACGATTCAAATTCACGTTCCCCCTTACTTTAAAGCGAAATGCTAGCCCCTTTGGAAAATTTGCATACGATAAGTAAATCCTATGTATCCTATGCTAATTTTGTACGATCGTCCACGGCAATCGTACAAAATTAGCATAGGATACATAGGATTTGCTTATCATATGCAAATTTTCCAAAGGGGATAGCACTTCGCTTTAAAAACATTATGCATACCACAAAACTCTTCTCCTCGAACGGCATTCGCACACACATTTCGCATTTGTAGAGGATACAAATCTTGCCAAAGTCTGCCGCGGAAGCATGCCGGGCTTTGCCAATAATTTTCTGAAATTTTTTCTGATCGTCATACGTGAATTTCTTTCGTAAAGTACAAATTAAACTACGGTACTTTTCGGTGTAGGACACCGGCAACACTTATAATATTCTGATTACGCACTCCACACTATTGCTTATTTCCACCTGAAATTTGGCATCTTTTGCCTCCATACTGATTTTTCCTGGGTCAGCAAAAGCGTCCTCAGCGTAATGCATTACGGACCTGAAAAGTTACACTTCATCTACGGTACCAATCCCACTCTTCTTCTAATTACACATTTCTCCAGCATCATCACGATCGAAAAATTTGTTTATTCGTGACACTTCGTGGCCTTTAGTGTCTTTAAAGCGAAATACCGGCCGGTTTTTGAAACACATTGAGTATACCAGCACTCTTTCCTATTTATGCTAATTTGCTCGTATTCTTTATTCTAATTTATTTTCATTTGCATAAGCTGCATAAGAATGCTGGTCTACGTGATGTGTTTCAAAAACCGACCGGTATTTCGCTTTAATAATCTTTAGTTTGCCTAGAGTGCTTTTCCAAAGCAATATTTTTTGATGTGTTCCTAAATAGTTTTAAGCTGTAATGATTAGCCTCTATTGGTAATTGGGACCTGCCAGGATGGGTTACAAACGTTATTTAGAAATTTGTAATGTTAATGTTACGAAACCAGATTATTTTACCTATAATCGTATGGTATTCCAAACGTGTCGGAGTCCTTATTTGACACCTTTTCGAATTGTGGGTAGTAGTCTATAATAGTTAAATGAAATATTATTAATAATACAAAACAGTGCAAATATGCGTGGTGAAGATGCGTGAAGAAGACCAATCAAATTGTACAATTGCAATGTTTCGCACATAACATATAAATCCATATAAAAAGCAAATTCAATTATTTACTCGCTACCGAAAGCCAACTTTATACAACAAGAATTTCCCGGCGTACTGCCCTGCGTTGTAATTAAATAAAAGCTAATATAAAAATAAACCCACATTTCTGAATATTCTCAAAGTGGACCTTGATATAATCATCTCTGTCAATCCGCATTTGCTCATGCCAAAGTCCCAACGAATGGAATAATTCGTGTACGACAATATCTTCTTCTACGCAAGTCGCGTACGAATTTGCCTCTAACATCACGATATTGCGGCCCGGGTTGCGGCCGACGGTAGTATAGCATCTGGAAAGAAACTAACCCTCGCCTATTCCTGTAAATCTACCATGTTTATTTCTTTATTTGGTGCTTTTATTGCATTTTCACGTTTCGTAGTTATTGAATGTGGTATTGCCTTGACAAAAGTTGTGCGACATTTTATGGTCGTAATAAATGTTATGTTATGTTATGCTAAATACAAAATACTTATGTTTTTAATATAAATATATTTTTTTGTAAGAAGCTACATAACACTAACACAAACAAGCAACACTGTGTGCAATAATCGATCACTTTTACATTCGTCTAGAAAGTTTCATTTTTTGTTCTACAATTCTATCTATCAATGAGTACTAAGAAATCCCCATTCTAGTATTATCAGGTTTTACTATTATACGATTTCACTTGCAAGTGTAGGCTGAATATATTAGTCGTTTTCTTGTGCTTTTCATTTTTACGGGCTTGATGTTTCGGTCTAGAGTCTAGACTCGCAGTTGAACAAGCAAATAAGCAACTATGACAAAAGCTGTACAGATCCATATATACAGGGTGGTCCAATAGTTTTAAACCCTGGCATTTCAACCGCCAAAACAATAATATTGACGCAATGAACACGCGATTCATTTCAATCAACGCGTTATAATGTTTTGCAGCATAAAACAAATGGAGTTTTCAAAATATCCTACCTATTCCCTCACACAGTCCTCCAGCTGCTTCTTAAACAAGCCCTTCGGGGAACGCAGGTATTTGGCGACACTTCAGTCCACAACTTCAGAAGGACAGTACAGAGTGAGGTCAAATTTGTGTGAGACTTGGCGCAGACCTTCCACTCCAAGTGTGACAAGATGTAATAGTCGGAAGAATTCAGTTCGGACGAATACTGCTGCTATTCCGCATGGCTACAAAACCAGAAAACACGGTCACGAGAACAGCCCTACACGATCGTCGACTCATATGATGATGCTGCGTCTTGTTTGAGGGTCAACTGTATTCCATTGCGATAATTACGGCTCCGTCGAAGTAAAATGATCATTAACACGTTTTGTAGATAATTTTGACAGTGCACTTCGACGCTGTTAACCACAAAAACTAGGGAAGACTTTTCCGTCGACGTCACTGCCGCCCAGCTAACAATTGCGGCCGGACGTACGACTTTTTCGTCTCCGTTGGCATCCTGGATCGATTTGCAAAGCACACGCCGATTCTGGTGGCTGTATACCTGCTGGTTCGTGAATAAAGCTCGTCTGAAAGAAGGATACTCGAGGCGCGTTTCTCACGACGAATTTTATCAAGATGATATGTTCGCTTTCCGACATCATGATTCAGTAAGCAGAAAAGATATCAACATGGTACTTCGCAACGCCTTAGATAACAGTATAACAAACCTTCGTGGAAAATATCACATCATTTCAGTGAAAATTCATGAAATTATTCAATTTCGAAAAAAAATCTTCCAGGGTTTAAAACTATTGGACCACCCTGTAATGACGATTCATGATTTCCAGCGCAGTGCGAACAATTCGGAGGGCTATTCGTGAGCCTTTCCTTTTTTAATTAGGCTACAGTTAAGATGCCCCGAAGGGCAAACTACAAACTACATCGGTTGCAAATTCATGTGCCCGTCTAGGCTGACGGGCACAGTTTACATTACTACTGCATAGAAATGCCGTCTTCCAACAATAATAAATCGATAAATTGTTTCAACTCACCCTTCATTAGCTTGATTTCGAATGTCAACGTAATCCTCTTCGTTCTTACGGGGAGAAAATCGAACACATGTATTATTTTCAATCTCGCGCATCGCTTTGGATATTATCGATTTTTCCTCGGAATCTAAACAAAAATCAATATCCCAGGTCCTCTTTGCTTTGGCTACTTCCTTCGGCTCGAGTTTCTATCTCAAATTATCTTTAGGACCCTTGCACATTTTGCGCGTAATAAATTATTGATTGATGACCATATTCCATATTCTTTACTAATAAAAACAATGACTCAAAGAGCATAACACACGACACACGTGGTGCGCGGTTTTTAGTCTAACAATGTATTCCTCTACACACAATGCATGCGAATGCAGTTGACCAACAACGTTTCAAAAACAAACCGTTATATCGCTTTAAAGTCAATTCACTTACTAAATATCCCAGTGATTACGTAAGGTATCGTGTACGTGTTCACTTCTGACTTATAATTGTTCCATCTGAGAGGGGAATCTCTTTTTAGAGCGTTCATCATTGCGCCACTCTCTCTGAACAAACAAATAATAATCGGGCGTTTTGAAAAGTAAATAGGATGACTAATTGAAAGTAAAAGGGAATCAATATGCCGATTTGGACTGCTATCGATTGAGCATTATGTCTTGCAATGTAAATTTGTTTGTTTATTAACTAAGCAATCATTTGATAATCGAGCGTCAAACAAATTAGAGGTAATGGACGCGCTGATCGTTTGCAATTTGCCGCCTGGAACTCGTCGCCAATATGCTTATGTGGTTTCAATGTATGGCAAAAATTGCCGGATTTTGCTTCCAAGTATGGGAAAAATTTACCGTAGATTGGCACTACACGCGAACAACTACAGACCGCCAAAAAATGGTCCCGCGCGACAGGTAGCCACTGGGCCATTTTTTCGAGCGTGCATAAACTGTGCATTTTCGCCTCGTCTTGTTAATAGCATGGTGCATTTTCTAACTTTCAAAGGTGTATGCCAAAACGTACACGAGATGCACATTTGATACTTGGAAGCAAAATGCGCGGTTTTTGCCATACATTGAGTTTGTCTGCTTCAAGATCCGATTAAAAAAGTTCCAACTTACGTGGGCAAGTTTTGCAATTGAACAATATCGCCACCACCATCTTTTTGGGAGAAAATATCAATCCGTTTGCCCTGAATGGAGTTAATAACTGACTTCAACGGCCGCTCCGAACGACGACCCGCGCTCCAGGAGCCAGGCGCGCTGGTAAGTAATAAATGGTTTTAATATAGGTCGACTACCGCTCAATTGCAGCAACATGTTTTATACAAAATACAGAATTTGAGTACTATTTAATATCACTTATTTATATTTAGAAATTTAGATGTGTGTACGAAGAAACTTGGTGGATGAAATCACTGAAAAAAACTCATCATGAGAAAATAAAGCTCATGGTCAGAATTCAAAGAATCCTCCTATAGAGTTGTAAAACTTTAAAATATTGTCTAGCGTAACCATCGGTAAGTGTACGTAACTCACCCTCGCATCAACTTGCACTCCCCATAGAAATATACATAATGAAATCAGGCTTTTGTTGTTCATAAGGTTTATTATAGGAAGTATTCGTTTAGTAAAAATAATTGAAAATATAAATTTCTGTAGTTGGGGGCTCAGAGTTTTCAATGTATATGGCGGACGCAGGCAGGCGGGCAACAGTTCTGTTATTTAGTTGGGATATATGTTTATTCAGCTTTCGCATGCCGAATTTATCAACTACCGTCGGCGCGGCGCGCCTTTATGTATTTTATGAGCGAAAAGAAATAACGTGACGGAATTTTGACAAGGAGCGTCAGATGTTGATACATGTGTTACGTTTTGCAACAGAAAAAACCACGCAAAACATACTACATTTCTTTGAGGATCAGGCCCAAGAAAATGAAATTTGTTGTTCTACTGCAGAAAGGTTCCAGTACAAATCTTTCGATATCGAAAACAGCGTGTATTTGATTAGGATTCTTCAAAACACCTTTGTTTTGAAGAAACCAAACTCATTTGTAACATAGTACCGCACCAATCATTTTTTTATATCAGTAAAACAAATTCCCATCAAGATATAACTTCGAAGATCATCTTCCTTTGAAGTTCTTTGAATTACAGAAAGGAAACGATAATGCACAATGTGTTTCTTTTAGTGACATGTCCTTGGTAGCTTTATATTTCTGGAAATATTAGTGCGCCATTGCTCTGCCGCTCACACAGGACTGTGCACAAAACTTGCTGCACGGACATCAAATTACTAATTGTTATCTTCGGAATCACAAACTCTTCATTTTCTTTCCAAAAATACACACTCTCGTGAGTTTTGATTCTCAATTGATTGTCATTTGATCTACAAATAGATCTTCCATATTTATATTTCAGCAAAGTGCACACACACAAAAATGCAATATTCTCATGGTGAAGTGGTGGACGTGAAAAGTAAAGAATACCAGAAGGTCCGAGATTTTTAGTTAAACATAGATCACTTATAGTGCCAGACCCAATGCCAGACTACAGTAATCAATAATTTAAACTTATCCTTATCTTATTATAAAAATGAGCAAAGTTTGATGCGTTTGTATGTCCACAACTTTTTTCTACGTTTCAGGCTCAGGTAGACCAACCCACCAAAATAAGGGCAATTAAATCTTATTACATAAACAAGGGATGTAACATACGCTTCAAATGTTTCATATAAGTATGTCGATTTTTTCGTGAGTACTTCGAAAATTCGCCTCAGCAACTGTCTGGTTGTTTTATATGTTGATCAGATGAGTACCGCAAAGCAATTTTTTATTGATCTATAACTTGTGTAGTGACTAGTGCTGCAGTGAGCCGGTAAAGATCGAAATGTTTGAAATGTAGTTTTCCACGTAATCGTTAGTGTTGTGCGTAAACCAGAATGTCACTTTTCTAAACGGCGTCCACGTACGGTAGTAGAATGACCACTGTTTAGTAGAGTGAACACTGTAACCATAATGTTCCCTTTTGACTATAAGATATGTAGTTTCCTTTATTTTGTTTCCTCGCCTTGCAATTGGTTCACAACTCGAGTATGAGGTGTAGGAATCTGATGCGCCATTGAACGTGTTATTATCTCACCTATTATGTACAGTACTCAAATTACAGTGTCAACCTTATTTGACAGTGTATAGCATCACATTAAGGCAAACAAATCAATGCAGAGTATATGCAGGCACCCGACTTACTAAAGGTGAGTTCTTTTTTTACATTTCTTATTTTAGTTTCCATTACTTGTCATTAAATATCTACTTTGAGACGTTTCTTGATTATTTTGATCCTTATTTTGAAATTCAATCGAGCAAGGTAACTGTACAAAAATACTCTTTGTGCCAGAGTGGTCATCGAGCCGATCGAGCCATGTATTTACAGGATAACCGCGAAAGCGGGATTTGGTTTGGTAAAGGTGGAATCATCCTCGTGTATTACGTACTGTTCCCGTTTTTTCCCTAAAGAACACAGAATGGAAAACGGTTGGAAGCAGTTATCCAGCATCCGTTTCCAAACCACGTGCTATACCGTTTTAAAGTAATAGCCTTTCCAGAACCAGCCGCAGCCTTTTCTCGAGGAACGTGATTACACGCGGGAGCGTGAACGGGACGGACGGAGATCGAGGAATCCCGGGCTCCAGTCGCGGGCTGGAGAGACTAGGTACTGTAACTCTCTCTCTCTCTCTCTCTCTCGCTTCTCTTCTCTCTAGTTCCTTACATTTTTTTATATGTGTATGTTTACGGTAGAAGGATATGTAGTTATTATCGGAACATTCTTTTCAAGATAGAGTCACTACATGCATTTGCAACTGTTGCTGGGCTTATCGGACCAAACACTCCCAGTGGACACATTTGGACACACGTGGACACACGTGGACACACGTGGACACCCGTAATTTGTCATATGGGTGTCTAAGGGTGTCAAGAGTCTCCAAGGGTGTGCGGGCGTATAGTCCAGTAAGCCATGTTAATGGCCTTCCTTAGCCTTGGCTGGTATTGTCTAGTCACGAATCTAGCTACTCACAGTAGTTAGATTGCGGTTCTGATAAAAGCTCCTACAGCCTCTAGCTGAACTTTTCATAACAGTAACCCACACCATGTCGGGTCAGTCTTACACTAGCATAAGGCAACTTAATTGCTATGCCTTGAAAATTATCACTTTCCCGTATTTCTTACAAAACTCAAAGCATTTGGCAATCGTTGTTTTCGCCGCCAAAACATATTTGCATTTTGGTGCGACGATTCTCTTTTTATATCTCTTTTTGTGGCTTTTTTTGCCTCAAAACTATTTATAATGTACACAAACAGAGAATGCATAAACGATAATAATAACAACATTGTGCCGGTACGATAAAAAGAACGATAGTACCAGTTTGGGGTTTCCCATCTACGGAATGTCCGCATGTAATGTGTAGCGCTTTTTTGCTTAAATAATTTTATGCGTGAATGTTTGTGTGAGCAATTTTTGGTAGCAATGTGCTATGAGCTTCGTAGCTGCAACCCTAGATAGGCTAGATATAACGCGCACCACGTTGTGAGTAAGTTTTTTCAAATATACAAAGAAAATGTTGCTAATATTAGCGTAGTTCCAGAAGAATTAACTCTTGGGCAATGGCGACCTTGTCTTGTAACATACGTTCAAGGTTCTAGACTTAAATTCACAGGCCCAAGTAAAAAAGTGTTGCCCAATTTTTCTGTGATAAATCTCCCAGACTACTCAAATGTGACAGATAATACTGGCTTCCTACACATTGTATGAGATAATGATTGATATTGATCGTACCACATCAAGTTACATTATGGCTGTTTCTTATGCATAGTGTGAGACGATGATAACTCGTAATACAATGTGTGTGACAATACAATAAGTAATTACAAGCCTTGTACCATAATGCGTGAGACAATACGTGATCGAATACCCTCAAATACCATTTTCTCACACACCCCTATCACCTTAGCACTTGTGAGGCGTAGAATGGTCTGTATGCTGTATTAGTATTTGTTTAGTGACAAACATAGCCCATGATGCGGCTTTCTTGGCTATGAAGCTGAACACTTTACGCTCTTTTCTTCACACTCACCTTATAAGTTTAATCATCGGAAAATGTGTGCTTTCATTCTATAAGCAAATAGAAAATAGGACATATTAGTCAACGTTGAGTCTATTGAGCTATGTCGTCAAGAAAGTACGTAAACTTTATATATATATTTTTTTAATTTTTACCTTCTTATTGGCGAAATAGTTGTTTATTAGTAGTTTTTATCAATCACTTAGGCAAGTACCCGGGAAAAGTACACAAGAGTACTACGGTACACAAGAGTACTACTGTACACTAGAGTATTACGGTTTCGCGAACCTATTTCTCTCCTCTTCTTGATTTGGTTGCGGTGTCTAGCAGTATTGTACCTACTTTGCTAAATTTGCATATGAAACGAATATCCTATGTATCCTAGTTAATTTGGTGCCGGAAGTTTCGGACGGGCATCAAAAATTTGCATGGGATACATAGGAAATTCGTAGCGTATGCAAATTTCCCAAACTAGGTACAATACGGCTTTTGAATACTATGGTTTAGTATTCTCAGAAAAGTACGAAATAATGTAACATGTCACACAGGTCTGAGCCTTTAACATTGTTTCACAATTACAAGTGACAAGTGAAACAGCTTTGGCATATACAGAAAGAATTTTTTTTACAAACAGAAAGTTTCGTGCTAAATAAAAAAATATTTTAGGCATAGACAAATATAAAATCAATTTAACCACTCGATTTTCTGTACGTTAGAGCAGCTGTGTAACCATAAATCTAGCTAGAAACAGACTAATACACTAGACAGATCCTATATGCGCAAAATCGCAACAATCAGCAAATTTTCCTATATTTATATTCCAATTAGCCTAAACAATTATTCGCGTATTCAGGTTTGCCTTTGGATGTTTTCTGAAAGCCATGAAATTTGCATATGATAAGCATATCCTGTGTATCCTATGCAAATTTGGTGCCCGTCCGGTGAGCCCGGCACCAAATTTACGTAGGATACATAAAACTAACTTGAGAAGAAAGTAATCCACAAAAATATACGCAGTGCTCACGGTTTCATTAAATTTTCCGTTTTGAGGCAGATCAGTAATTTTTCATGAGCCGGATCACTAAGAGTGTAGCAGGATTAATTTTGAACGAATTTAGTGAGTGCAACAATACTAGCTGAACTACTCAGCAAAAAATGGTTTTTTTTTTTCATTTCTTTTTACATATCTCAAAGATAGCCGAGCTTACCTTTTCTGCATAGAAAATCTATGAGCGGGCTCGAGCCCTAAGAGTCAGGCCTATGCAAATTGCGTGTTGCTACCGCATCTTTTATTTCAGAATGGTATTTTCGGAGATCACTGGCACGTTATCTTTTCTACAGCCACAGCCTGACGATGACATAGCCGATCGACTGCATTACTATTATACGTCCACTTTTCTACTATTAACAGCGGTACGGTATTCAAACATTGTGACTTATACATAGTGGTCTAAAACGACCGTAAGTTACCGGTCGCCAAATGGTTTACACCGAAAAGAACCATTTGGGAACCGTTTACCGACTCGGGGACCGGGTTGTAACCATTTGCATATTGTTTCCACTAACTGTGGATGCAGGTGTTATTTTGTACCGTAGTGCAGACGAGTATCCTGCAACTCATGTAATTCCTTTAAAAATTTCAAAAATCTCAATTTAGGTATTGATTAGTTTAAAAATGTTTGGCGGCCGTCCCATAGAGTGTTGGTTACCCGCAGAATACAAGAAAAGTTGGGAAGACTACACAGGTAAGGGACTAATTTTAAGAAACGATTGTCCTATTACGATTATCTTAGTGATTGTTCTCTTATTGTTAGTACGATATTCGTGCCCAAATATTTGTGATTTATAATAAAATACATAGTGTAGCAGCCCATTGTGTATGGTCAAGCTCAAAGAACTACGTCCACACTTTATTTAGCGTTTTTTGTTACAATACTGTTCTTTCTAGAAATGTTTTGCTGGGCCAGGAGCACATATTACACACCATTTCACGAAGAGTTGCCTGAAGCGGATGAGAGGGGGAAGGTTTGATAACACTCATTTAACTATGTATGAATCAATTCATTACAAATTACGAAAGCCGTCGTGCAAGTAAATATTAAGTTCTTTATAAAATCTTTTACGCCTCAAGAGCGTGCACTTTTTATTCAAGGGAGTCCAAAGTACAATTTCAAGGTTTGCTTATAACAATTTCAAGGTCTTCATTCCTAGATAAAAGAGTAACATATATTTTATTGAATTAGAGAAGGACAGGAACATGCACTGATAAGCTTTTGTATTAAGAAAAATGTCTTATACATACGGTAAGTTAATCTTGTACCACATCAAAAGGAATATTTTAATTCAGAAAATGGTGTCCTACTACCAATGGGTACCATTTTACTTTGTCGTGGTCGCGTTCACATTCTATGCTCCTTGTCTATTGTGGAGAATCATGTACGACAAGTCGGGTGAGATTGGCTGATACTGTTATATTTGGAAGGTTCCATCTAATTAGGCGTGGCGCTTCCAGAGTTTTTCTATTGTTTTCACTAAAAGATTGTCTGACATTGATTTCTTTCTTGTAATGGGGTTTCCAAGTATGCTGAACATTTACCGTCTCTTGGAACTACACGAGAATATTTTTTTAATTTTTCATATTATATATGCAAGTTTCGTGCAGAAATACGGTAGTATTGACAGAATCACACCGAATTTTTGGGATACTTGGAAACCCCATTCAAGTCTCTAAGGCTGTCGAAATTTACGTCGAAAATTGAATATAGAGAACGTTTTATCAGCGGTTTGTAACATTGTATTTATCTAAAGTTTAATATTTTAGGTATTCGTCTCAAGGACATAATGAGTTTTGCCAATGACAAGAGTAACGTCAGACCTGGTGAGTTGTTGCTCACATGGTTTTATTGTAGAAGACTAGGGGAGTTGCAAATTCAAGTCACTAAAAAATATGATGCAATATACTTTGTGTTTATGAATAGAAGGTGAAACCACATGGTGTATGTAAATATCTGGGAGACTTCCAGACGCCCGCCAGGCAAATATTCGTGGACTCGCTGCTCACTTGTCTTCCGTCTTCCGACATCGCTTTAAAATTGGCACAAAGCACCCTTTTCATCACAGGTAAAGTACATATTATTGGTGCAACACTGCAAAAACTGGTCTTTCGTATCCGTCTGGTCGACGAACGAACAGGCTTAGGCTTAGGCTACAGGCTCTTGGAATGTTGGATAGTAGATGTTAGTACTCCGACTCCCTCTGGGAACTATTCCCTGGGGACAGAAAATAGCATTCTATTGTGAGACACGCAGAGAAAAACACGGGGACTTCCCCATGGGGAAGTGAGTGGGGAATATGTCCTCAGAAGTGCTTCTCGTACAAATGATGAGGAAGAGCGGAAGAAACGTGACAAACGATAACTGATTGTTGAAACTTTTAGAGAAGGAAATTGTGCCGAATGTTGCCGATCATTCACTTTAACAATGAAATATTTGTAAGAAAACAGTGTAGATAATTAGAGCAATTAGATCCTTTTAATTAGTTTAGAGACAGGTTTTGTATGCCATTATGTCCCGTCGTAGCGTTAAATCCTTTTATATGTGTAAAAGGCAGAAAAACACAAATTTCTTCCATGGCTCTGCCTCTTCCGTCGGCACGCTTTTGTTTTTGGTTTCCGCTAAAATTTAGCACTAGCTCACGTTTTCTAATACAACAGATCTGTGCGTGGTAGTAGTAGATAAGTAATCACCGTGACGTGTGACACAGAAAAGTGAAAACCCCGACATCGTACCGATTATTTTTCGAAAAACACCTATTTCGCCAAAATCACGCCCCGATTTTTGAAGGACTTTATCGGGGCGAAATTGGGGTTTTTAGTTTCCCATGTACTAACTTTAGTTTCAATATATATATATGAAATGTAAATTTTTTGGTATCCATCTGAACCAGGTGGGCACAGATTACATAAAATACATGGGAATTCATTTCGCAAACCACGTGCAATACCGCTTGAATGACGGTGCTGGAGCTAAGTATAAACCATTCATATTTTTAGGATCATGCGCTTCTTCAACTTTCGCTATTACGAGGCGTATCTCACCTTTCTTTACATTGGAATCAAGTTTCTCTACTTGATCAACGTTTTGATACAAATGTTTCTGATGAACAAGTTCTTGCAGACCGAGACTTATGGAATATACGGATATGGCGTGAGCAGTATTTCAATTATTTCTAGTCGTTTCTAGGAAAGATCATATTTCTACCTGGTACAATATACAATAGTTTGAAGTCTCAGTGACAGCCCGCCGTACGTCCCGTGTTAGAGCGAAACATTATTTTTCTAAGTGAGGCCTGTGAGGCCCCCCATTGGTGGTCCCACTTTTGTGTGGAAAACGCGTGTCTATTTTAACATTTTTGTACGTCATATGTAATTAAGGCAATTGCTTATAAGCAGGTTTCATTTTAAAGCGAAACACCAGCCGGTTTTTGAATCGCATCATGGACAGCTGAGTTCTTACGTATTTACGCTAATTCGAATTTAGCTCTATTTTTTATTCTAATTTATGCTCATTTGGAGCTGCGTAAGAATGCTGGTATACTCGATGTGTTTCAAAAACTGGCCTGTTTTCCGCTTTAAGGTCAACGCTGGTGTGCTGCTAATTTATAATTTATGATCAAAAGTTTTACTTTATAAGTATTTAGGTTGTCTGGGATTTGATCTCTGGTCGCGAGTGGACAGAATCTCCCAATTTCCCCGTTGTCACATATTGTGACATGCAGATCCGAATAATGGGCAATGTCCAAAGACATACTGTACAATGCGTGCTCATCATTAATATATTCACAGAAAAGGTGAGTATTTTGTTTGTACGTAACGGAGGAAAGTAGGGCGGTAAAATGATGTGTACTCCGTTATAGCAAACGAATCGGTACATATTCGGTAAACGGTAAACGAATCGGTACAATCGAATGAGAAGAAGCCGCTGAACTCAAAAACGCCTTTGAATCTGCTATGAAGATTTTAAAGTGGTATTGCACGTGGAACGTGGAACGCTGGTCAACTACATTTCCATACGTTGTATGAAAATTGTGTTCAATTCTGGCATCTCAGCCCAGCACGGAACACACTTTGCTGTTGTCTAGAATACGATGCAAAACCACGAGACACACCACTTTGATCGATTTAATTCTTCTTCTTCAGATTTTCATCCTCATGTGGATGTGGTACACATTGCTTGCTCTGATGTCTTTCGGCAGCATTGTTTCCTGGATTTTTGCCTCTATACCGTATCAGGTAAACGTGTTTTGTTACTCATACACCGGAAAGTGAAAACCCCGGTTTCGCCACGATTATTTTCAAAAGCGGGGGGCTTTAGTGTTCCCTTTGGTTGAGGTTCTTTATTGGTATTGATTGTTAACCAATAAACAGTTATTATTATTCTCAACAAAAAAAAACCGTTTTCGCCCCGACCAATGCCGGGTTTTTGAGGGTCTTGATCGGGACAAAATCATTTTTTTTGATTTCCCATGGAACATTCAAAATATCATATTTCACAATATATTTCAAAATTCATACGATGCAGCAATTTTTTTTAAACCAATCATTTTTGAGTGGCGGTAAAATGTTTCCATCTCTTTAGCAAGAAATCGAGGTTCTGGTAAAAATAATGTTACTTCCAACTTCCAAGTCAGTGGTAATGTTGACTAGTGAAAACTACCGCCATCAATAATTTGGTATTGTTTAAAGCGAAATACCGGCCGGATTTTGAACACATCGTGTACACAAGCATTTCTATGCATCTTATGCGAATGAACATAAATTAGGATAAAAAAATTGAGCTAAATTCGAGCAACTTTGCATAAATACGTAAGAGTTCAGCTGTCCACGATGCGTTTCAAAAACCGGCCGGTATTTCGCTTTAACTTTGTTCAGGAGCGTCGAAAGTTCATCGCTCGCCGTCTTGAACTGGCCGATGTGAGTTTCAAAAAGAAGGAGGTTCGAGCCGAACTTGATGAGGTATGAATTATGGTGTACTGTAGTTTTGGAATAACCAGTATACCGTATGTACACTCTCTTAAGAATCTGTTACGGTCATGTCAAACCATCATACTAGATGTAGTGACATGTACAGTACCAACGCACATCTATATAGCAACTGTGGTTGCATAAAGAATCTGAAAATAGCTCCTGTAAAAAATTGTTTCCAGTTCGTGCACGAGTACATCAAAATGGATGGAATATTCGTGCTTCGAATGATTACAATTCATTCTGGAATTCTTGTTTGCACAGAAGTTGTAGATGCAATGTGGGACGCCTTCCTGGCGGAAAAGGGTTAGTTTGAGATAAAGTAGTCTAGTCGTAGAGACCGGTGGTCATATGCATGAACACAGGGAGTATGCTTCCAGCCTCCCAGTGGGAGCTGAGTGTTGAGTACGGCTCACGTAATTTAGTGCAAGGCTCCCGCCGCAGGAAAAAGTAACAATAGGAAAATAGCAAGGTGACGAAATAAAGGAGTCTGACCCGATGTTTGTTATAACTCCAAAGGAAATTATCTAATTTAGGTCATCAGATAATTGGGCAATTGCTCCATGAAAATGGTGAGCCGTAAAAGCATAGATTAGAGCTTATCGTTTACCAAAGCTTCTCCCTTTACTGCTTTTTTATAGTAAACAGTTTAGTGCTGCCCTACTCACAAACAGGCACAACCCACAAACTTCCCCGCTGTGCATCAAAACGTTCCTCTAGGCGCCATGAACAACTGACTTCCCTAAAATCAAGAGCAATTCCCCTGCATATAGGCTTAGGCTTATTGAGACTTTTCGAATTGACTTCAAGCGTTTTGAAAGCACAAAGTGTCTGCTAAAGAGGGGTACCCAACAACACTACAGGCCACTACAGGGTGAAAAATGCACGCTTTGTCTACACAAATGAAGTGGCGTAAGTGTAGATATTTAGCTTCAGATCGTTTTTATAAAGCCCAGTTTTCCACTAAAACCCCTGCGCTTTTGACGCACTTTGTGTAGCTTGAGCACAGTAACTAAATGGTACCTACCACATGCTCTTTTTTACCTTTCAGCCGAAGCTCAGGAGCAACGCGACCGCGCGCCTTCTGCGGCTGGGGGCATGAGTGTCGATGGACCACTAAAGAGGAAGACCTCAGTTCTTGTACCATTAGTCAGTCGAGAGGACTTATCCAACATCGAGGCACATTTATTGAGACCTCCAAGTCGGTAAGTTGGACTGTTTTATGCAAATTACCAGACGGCTATCGCCGCCTGAGGCGTCCACTCAGGCGATCCTACTAAAATGATCACTCTGCATACTTATATGAAACGACTGAAACGTATCTTCCAAGTTTATGTATTAAAATTCGCCTGCGCTTATACTGAAGGGTTGCGAAAAGGGATTACTTATACCAAACGCCTGAAACGTAGAATTCCGTTTCGCTCACACAAACAAAAAAGTAAACTATTCTCCTTTATAATTTTCCATTCATCTCCGGAAAAGCCGCGGAAGATAACTTTCTTTTCTATAAGATACTTGCTGTGAAAATACTTATCTAATTGAGTTATGCGGCAAAACAAAACATAAGTTGAACAATCGTATTCCATTTTTCAGCTTATGACTACATGCCGGCGCAGGACGTCCGGGCCACGGCGGGGGTGAACAACTACAGCTTCGCGTGAATGCTATGCGCGCCTACCGTTCCGTTTCCGCTTGCCCCTCACCTAAGGAGGCGTCCTCGCCAGTACCGTAAATTTGCATGAATTATCGATTTCCTGCAATTTTCCTTCTAGGCTTAGTTCTTTTAGATTGTTAGGTCTACGTCTGCTTGAGTAGATAAACTCAAGAAAGGAAGATTTTAACTAGTTACAAGACTCGAAGTAGTGGTTATTCTTAAAGCGAAAACCGGCCGGTTTTGGATACACCGAGTACACCAGCATTCTTATGCAGCTTATGCAAATGAACATAAATTAGAATAAAAAATCAAGCTAAATTCGAGTAACTTAGCATAAATATGTAAGAATTCAATTGTCCGCAATGCGTTTCAAAAACCGGCCGGTATTTCGCCTTAAATTTCTGAGGGAAACAACAATCTAGGAAAGCAATAGGTTTCTATTTAACCAAAGGACATTAGTTGTCTAGAAAGAACTCAAATTCTAGTGTAGATCCTATATTTCCCTAAAATTTGAATTTTTTTTTTGAAAAGGCCAGGACAGGAGCCCTCAAAAAAATATCGTCCACTCAGTTTGTATACTTAACAAGGACTTACTTTTTGTTTGTATGTATATTAAATTTTTTACAATCATTTTATCCGCATTGGTTGTATTTGACTACCTTTACGTACGTGTTCTGGTTATATTCAATTTAGTGAAAAAGTTCACCGAAATATTTTGCTTATAAAGTGCCTTACTGCTGTCTTAAAATTGTGTGTCTTAAAGGAGGAGGCTCACGAGAATGAAGTGCTCAATTATACCATAATCTTAATACCATCATCTTTTCATAGTTTTATATTGATTTACTCCTTTCAATTAAAAGCTTTGGCTTTGTAAAGCATGTCTTTCGGAATTTAATACAATCATCTTTCGATAAAAGGAAACTATTTGAGCACTTCATTCTCGTGAGCCTCCTCCTTTAAAGGGAGAGGACCACGAGAAAAAAGTGTTCCTCAATTTACTTGAAGAGAATGTCCGGAGTATCAGAAATATTACTGCAAAAACCGCATATCCTTGCATCTAGAACTCGCAGATATCATATATTCTATGCTAAACAGTTCGGCCAGGCACCGTAGTCTGAAACAATTGTTGCTCTTTTATGTCATTACAGTATTGGAAACGCTTTGTTGTAATGGTAGTAATGTTCTTCATTCGTTTAACAACCATTATGTAGAGAAATAATGCTAATGGATGGATATAAAATATAAAAAGGTATTTTAACCTTTCTGGCTACGGTGCCTGGCCGAACTGTTTAGCATAGAATATCTCTGCGAGTTCACGATGCAAATATATGCGGTTTTCACAGAAATATTTCTGAGATTCCGGACATTCTGTGCAAGTAAATTGAGGAACACTTTTTTCTCGTGAGCCTCCTCCTTTAACACTTTACAATCTAACACATCCAGGATCTCCTACTCTTATTTGCGTTACAATTTATTTTCATCTTTGAATGCCCAATCTTTATTTACCTACCGTATGATTTATTACAAGTCTATATTTTTGTGCGTTTTTTTTTTAATAAATACGAAAGTGTAGGTTACATTATCATGTATTTGAATGTTACGTTTCTGGATACAAACTACAAAATACAATCAATAAAAAATACTTTATTCGTCTTCTGGGAGTGTAAAGAGGACTTGTTTGTCAATGAAGGTCTCCTCTCTAACACTGTCCTCAAAGAGTTCACCATGCGGCACCTCGTGCTCCATGATGCAATCAAAACGTGCACCTTGCATGCAACTCACCGAACGCTGAAAGGGGGATTAGAATTAGAATATGTAGAAATGGAAGTATATTAAAGCGAAATACCAGCCGGTTTTTGAAACGCGTCGCGGACAACTGAATTCTTACTTATTTATGCTAATTTTCTCGAATTTAGCTCGATTTTTTTCTAATTTATGTTCATTTGCATATTTGAGAAACTTAATGCATTATGTGTAATGTGTGAATAGAAACTTACGGCCCTTACGGGCAACAACTTCTAAAACCTTATGATAATTAGCTCACTTCATGTGTATCGTGTACGATAACGGAACAAAAACTCGAGATACGGTAGTTATACCTGTATTGGTGGACTCAACACGCGTGAAGATTTAAACGATGCCTCCATTGAAGGAAGCGAACAGCTTTTTCTATTCGGTGGTTTATCGACAGTCTTTTCTGAAAGGTTCAATATCGAGAGTCAATAATGAAAAGCATGTTCTCCAATACATATAAACCATTTATCAAAATGAAATGATGAAATGAAAGTAGTATATAACTCGTCGTTTTGTGGTAGATTAGCAAACAGGTAATTTGATAATAAAACAATGGAAATCAAGCGTAATGTATATGTAGGTAATGGCGTCCGGCATTTCAAGTTTTGCAAATAGATGTCGCGATTGTATGATATGTGGGCAATAAATGGGCCACGAGAAAAGTACCACATAACTCTGTGTGTAGTAAGTGAATCTATAAATTATCGTATACCTTTGTGAATAGTACGGGACACTGGCGGGCAAATTTCAGCAGCGCACAGCGGATGCACACGTCTTTCCTTCCTTATTATTCGAGTGGATGTGGGATGATTCTGTGTTAATAATGAATTTATTTTATTTTATATAATTGGAAACTTTGTTTCAAGTTCAATCGGTGTAATTGCGACTTTGAAACTTCAATATGAGTCACACGAGTTTATCACATTCAAAGAGCACATAAAACACAGTGAACATACAACGTGAAAATTGGCGTGCATGCCGAAACGCTACGTCGTGCATGAGGCGCGTTAAAAAGGCACGCCGTTGGGTTCTAGCGTGCAAGCTGCCCGCCGCAAAGTTGCCGCTTGCACGCCGTCAAGAAGTAAGGTTGTCGCTTGTACGACATGAAGTTGCCGTTCGCACGCCGTACTCACTCCATTTCGCCTCCGGCTTTTGGCGTGCAAGCGGCGTAATAACGGCAGGCAATTTGCGGGCCATTTCCATTCCGCGTGCATTTTTGCACGCCACCACGTTGCCAAATGCACTTTGCACGCCGTTCTCACGCGGCTTGCACGCCAAGTTTCGTCAGTGCATAACCATGCGGGTTTTTTTTATTTATGTCATTTACTACCCCCCCCCCCCCCCCCCCCCCCCCCACCCCCCCCCCCCCCCCGTGACAACCACATAAAAAATTGAAACTCACGGGTGCCTCAGTTAGCTGGACATTTCGGTGATTTGAATGTAAATGAGGCGAATAAGTCGGATCATTGAAGTTTCGCTCCTGTTTATGTACAAAGGGATCCGCCGGAAGTCTCATCAAAGGGACAATTCCAACCTTCCGACGATATTGAACGTGAGTCACGTTTGAAGGAAGTGAAGGTTCTGCAATTGGTACAAAGATAAAGGAAGAAACGAGGTTCTTTCTAGTGACCCTATTCCTTTAATGTCAAATTATACACCTTTATTCGACAGTAAATTCTTTTGAGACTGGTTTCCTGAGAATGCCGTATCCCATAATATTAGCCCGTATTCTCGCGTCACTGGTAGGCCTCCCAATTGGGAATGACCTACCAGCGGAAGAAAAAGCGCTAATTCTGGTGTACTGGTAGGAGGCGCGTCACGTATCGCGGTTTCCAAATTGGTAGCGGATTGGGAGGGCTGTTGCATGCATTAGGCCTACCAGAGGTGATTACCACTACCAGAGCCTACCACTGCACTGGTAGGCCTCTCCCATTTCCAATCTGGTAGACCTACCAGAGGAGATTGGGAAAGGCCTACCAAAATGCCTTTCCCAAAGTGGCGCGAGAATACGGGCTATTATCTTTTTCTTATTACTTCTTCTGACCTCAGTGTCACTGGTCTTTCATGCATATGCTGACGCTGTTCAATTCTGCTTGTTTCGTGGGCCATGATACTCTTGCCTCGTTCGTCATTTTTTTTGGTTCGTAAAAAAGCAAATGTAAATGGAGTGGAAATGGTAAGATTTTCAAAGAGCGCAGCTAATTTACGAAAAAATTACTTACCGCTAGCCTTCTTCTCGTCGCGCATTCCAGCGTTTTCCGTGAAAATAACCCTTCGTTTTCGTCGTTTTCAAAATTGAACAAGTTTTGACACGGACAGTTTTCCAATTGAAAACTGTGTCTGGAGGAAGGCGGGAAACATTATGTGACATATGATATTTGCCTCTCTCACAGTCAAAAGTCAAAGAAAATGTAAAACAAATATAATAATCGTTCAATTTTTATGCAAGATATTCGTTAGAAAAGGATAAAGCGAAATATAGGCCGATTTTTGAAACACATCGAGTAGAACAGCATTCTTATGCAGCTTATGCAAATGAATATAGATTAGAATAAAAAATCGAGCTAAATTCGGGCAAATTAGCATAAATACGTAAGAATTTTAGTTGTCCACGATGCGTTTCACAGACCGGCCGGTATTTCGCTTTAAGAATTAAAGATACCGCGCAGAAAAGTAACAGATTTCTTTCTGGTAGGAGTGATTGATAAATATATAATCTTGCGAAAAGAGAAGTACATAATCCACGTTCCTAGCACTGTGCTATTTCGATTGCGCATTTCAGCCGAATAGCTGCAACGAAATAGTATCAAAAACGCTTGATCTCTCCATTTTATAGGTTCAAAAGTACAGAATGTATGAAAGTGGAATAGATCAAACTCGAATGCAAATGTGGTAAATGCTCACGAGGCGATCTCTTTGACCGCTCCCACACGCGGTCGCGCCTTCGCCGTTTCTTTGCATAATGCGTGCATTTTGATAGCGCTCAAAGAAAATGACTTGGACAAAAAAGGCGCGAGCAAACTTTGAGTAATAGATGCATCATGCGGCCATGTGGGCGCTGGATCACGGGACTGAACGCTTGAAGACCAACCAGGAAATTATGAGCGGAAGTGTTACAGACTAACCAAACAGTAAGAAAAAATATTTGTGTAAATCAATATTAAAATTTAAAGTGGCTCCTTTTTTGCGTGTAAATCATTTCACGTCATAAATGCTGCAGAACGGTCCATGAGTTGAGAACGCTGGGTTTTATTTAAATAATGTCATAGAGAACAGATTTTTGAGGTGTGAATTATTTTTTTGTTGAATCGCAGGATAGCGATGAAGGGATCAATTAAGCTGGGATCGGATTCATACAGATTCATTAAATATTTACATGGAGTGCCCAGTGTCCTATGTGTTTTCCTGAATCTTGTTTTCTTGGCAGTTGTTGCAACAATAAGCGGAAAAAAGAGGGATTCGGAGAAACCCAAACGATGTTAGCGCTATCGCGCTAACAAAGGATAAAAGGTCGCGGCAGATGCTTAGTGAAACAATAATGGAATCATGAAAGAAATACTACAATCATTAAAGACACTATAAATCAGACAAAACAAAGCAGATGTGTCCATTATACATACATTAGGTGAAAATTCGTTTCATGGGAAGTCTTTGTAAAAACGACCGTGAGCGAGACAAGCGCCAATCGTGAGCGGAGCACTCGTTACGTTGCAAAACTGAGATTGGCTCATGCACTTAACAGGTTAAACTTAATTGCCGCTTTCTTCAATATTACTTAGTCTACTGCTTTAAGTTGTTCGTTTGTTTTCTTATTAGTTGTATTTCAGTTGCAAATGCGGGTCACGAGGAGGCGTTATGTGAATTTCGTGTTCCCTCATGAATACAACAAGTTTCTTACAATTAGTATTAACCAAACACAATAAAAAAGTCACTAATTATACATAATGTTCCTGGTTTGGTTTAGCTTAGCTTAGAGCATGACACATTTTCAGCTGGTTAAATATTAGTGTTCATGACCATTAACAGAACGAAGAACTCACTGCACCCCCTTTTCTGTTATTTAATCTCAATCAATAAATATTAACTTTTTCCTTATTGGATTTTTCGAGTACAACTTTTCCCAACCTCCGTCGCTTGTGTATATGCGCTGAAACGTATTTTTGACGGCGCGTGAAAATTTAGCTCTAGGCACGGCTAACCGGGAAAGCCGTGAAAATTAGCATGGCACTCGCATTCTAATCAGAATTAGAATGCGAAAAATGGCAAAATAATTAAATACAAATTTCGAATCAGTCTACGTTCGACATCCATATCATATGGATAACACGTACTTCTTCTACACCTTTGACCGGTACGTTTTCTGTTTTATTTCAATAATTTATTTTTTATTCTTTTCAGATAGTGGCGTATACAAGAATATTAATAGCACATAGCCTGATGTAGATGTCTAATCCATTAGTTCAAAATATTACCGTAGTTTAATGCGTCAACTATCCATTACATAACTGAACTGCGATTAAGAGTTCTGTAAAAGTAAAATTTAACCTTTTCAGATGCAGCCTCGGCTTTACATCAAGGAGTGATGGAAAGACTAAAAAAAGGAACGGTTCTATCTGAAGAAAGACTAACGGCGAACAAAGGCATCAACAGATCCCACCACTGCAAGATAAGTTCATGTTTTATCTAGAAAGGGATACGGCTTAGAAAATACAGGTGTAGCTAACTTGCCCCATTAGTCGCTAGTTTTGTAGACCTCTACAATATATTGCCCGAGTGGGAACTTTTTCCCTCCGCCTTTAAAATGATATTTTGCCACTTTTAAATGCTATTTGCTCTCCCCAGTTAATATTTCTCCAAGGAAATCCAGTGGTGAATATGGCTTCATATGTCCGTGAAATTTCGCGTTGGATAGATCTGTTTTTTTTTTTCACAAAACGTTTTCCCTTTCTTTACTATTTCTAAGTTGATGATCTACTGTCCAAAAAAATATGGTCAAAAAATCCAAAAACTTTCACAAAATGTCTAAAATGAACTTATGTTCATGAAATAACTGGACGCCAATTTTCCTCTAGCCCGCAGGTGATGAGTATCATCAACTTTCTGACCTAAGCGAGAATTGTAATTTTTTTGTAATTTAACAATGGGAACTGTGCAATTGAGCGCATTTCTTGTGTACTGTAATAATAGGATTTCGGTCGAAATCCAAATATATCAGGAAAAGACTTACGCTTAACATTACTGGAACATACACGACACACTAATTGATACAATACGTATGTCAATGGTGAATGCGTTGGGTCTATACCTCAAGGCTACACATGAAGTCTCAGTTCCTCACATAAGCTGATAATTCCCACAGAACTCTCTTGCATGGGATAATTTATCTAGATGTCTTCCCTCTCCACCTATGGCTTGATGTCTCGTCCATCTTTTGCTCTTTCTCCTACTAACACTCTAATTCGGAAAGTTCAATCTGCATAATATTTTCTTTTTTTTCTCTTACATTTACAATTCAACGCCTCAATCTTAGACAAAACAATGCAATTCATTCACATTCTTCAAGGTGACATTGGTGCATTTCCATATTACCTGGAGCGTCTTCACTAGTTCAACGAGCTAATGCTTACTACCGATAAGGTAAAGTGTACACTGGGGCTGAGTTACGTATTAAGCCTTAGGTCAGGGAAACATAGTAGTGGCTAGTTCCTAAGTCGTTAGCGAACAACTCATTGATGACTCTGTGAAGAATCTAAAAAAAAATAAACTAATACGGTTATAAAGCTCAACTCGCAATTGCGACTTGTTATCCACTGACTTGTCAGTATCCCTTTTGAAAAGAAATTGAAAGCGAATAAAATCCGGCCAAGTCCGGTCCGCTTAATCGCCACAGAATGTAAATGCCGAAGGGAGGCGCCTGGTTGGTGAGCCGCGCTTGGCCCCTCACTTTAGACCAGGTACTGGGCGACGGCTGTTGTCCCCCACCGGTGTCTGCACGATCAGTGCATTCACTGGACCATTCCCAGCCGATACGGTAGCAAGTTGCAAGAGTTGAGCTTTATGACCTTTCTATTCTGCTTGTCATCTCATTCACAGAGTCATCAATGAATGGTTTGCTAATGACTTAGGAACTAGCCACTACTATGTTTCCCTGACCTAAGGTTTAGTAAGTAACTCACCCTCAGTGTGCCCTTTACCTTATCGTTAGTTAGCATTAGCTCGCTGAACTAGTGAGGATGCTCCAGGTAATATGGAAATGCATCAATGTTACTTTGAAGAATGCGAATGAATTGCATTGTTTTGCCAAGAATTGGCGCATTGATTTGTAAATATAAAAGAAAAAAAGAAATTATTATGCAGAACTGAACTTTCAGAATTAGAGTGTTAGTAGGAGAAAGAGCAAAAGATGGACGAGACATCAAGCCATAGGTGGAGAGGGAAGACAGCTAGATAAATTACCCCATGTAAGGGAGCTCTGTGGGAGATATTAGCTTATGTGAGGATCTGAGACTTCGTGTGGAGCCTCGCGGTATAGACCCAAAGTATTCACCATTGTCACACGTACTGTATCAATTAGTGTGTCGTGCATGTTCGAGCAATGTTAAGCGCAAGTCTTTTCCTAATACGTTTGGATTTCTACTGAAATCCTGTAATTACAGTACGCAAGTCATGCGCTCAATTGCACAGTCCCCATAGTCTATAGTCTCACTGAACAATTTACAATTCTCGCTTAGAAACTTGATAACAACCTTGATAACTCATTTAGAAAATGGATACTATACTCACCTGGGTGGTTAGGAGGAGAATTGGCATCTAGTTAGTTCGTGGCCATCTATGTATCTAACCACAATAATTATATCAACTTAGAGATAGCTTAGAAATGACAGTTTATGTCCCTAGAAGTTTAGGAAACGTCTGGTTTGACAACAATTTACCAATAAATACTAACAAGTATTTGTAGGTGCACTCTCCTTCCGGACGACACAAGTTTGGTTGTATCGCTTGTTGTACTCCAACGATGTCGATGCCCTGGTCGTTGTCATTTGTACGAGGCATTTTGCTTCATGTAATTGCTTTTTATGGTATATGCGCTAAACTAGCAGGCTACGATGCTGGTTGTACTATACTTGTGTGATGTTATTTTTTTTAAATAACAAATTTATTTAGGAACGTCAACTGCAACATGCCGAAGATCTTTCGCTGTTGATGTGCGGAAGCTTCACCTTCTGGCCTTGATGGCTGAGGGCAAGATGATTACGATCAGACTCCTCAATTCCTTGCCGAAAAATCAATACCGTATTCTGTGGTACGGTAACACTTTCCTAGCCTGCCTGGGTGCACTCTTGAAAAAAATTCTTATATTCTTGTAATCCCATTTAAAGCGAAAAACTGCCCGGTTTTTGAAATGTGGACAACTGAATTTTTAAGTATTTATGCTAATTTGGACGAATTTAGCTCGATTTTTTATTATAATTTATGGTCATTTGCATACGCTGCATAATAATTCTGGCTTGTCTACTCGATGTGATTCAAAACCTCTGCTCACGAAAACATGAAAGTGCATTGGATAAGTAGTCCGATTATGGCTTCGATGCCTCGGCTACTGTAAATACCCTACTCAAGCACGTAACATAATGCTTATATATTACAGGTCAGGATCATTCCTTTACTCTGATGGACGGTATCCGAAAGTACTCGAAGGACCACACAGTGCCTGAGGCCGATCTGCAATGAAAATCGCCTCTAAATTTGTTACTGACCGAATAGTGACCACATGACGTCAATGTGATTTGTGAATATTGAAAGTTTGTCCCACCACAATCCCACAAAATCAGTAAATATTTGCAACCGGGGTGGGGGTGGGAGGTCTTGTTCGTGAAGGGAATGAGCTGAACCCGGAGGAGTTTACGCGGGTTCTGACGGCATTCGGTGCCCCCTGATGCATGCGGTTGCTTGTCGAGTTTCATTTCTATGTGTATGTGTATGTTCGGATTCAGAAGGTTTTATCAGACGTAAATGTATGTAAATTTAAAATTGTTGGATACAAGGAAAAATTTTAAATTTGAGTACAGCCTGATATGCATGCGTACGGAGATGTGATACGGAGAGTCGGGATTTTATATTTGCCGTGTGTAATGTGTAATAGTATTTCATGGGGGGGGGGGGGGGGGGTTCTGAGTTCTGAATGCATTCTGTGCCCCCTGATGCATACTGTTGATTGTGGAGTTTCGTTTGTGTATGTATATTCGGGTTCAGAACATTTAATCAGACTGTATGTAAATTTTGAATTGTTGGTATACGACTAAAATTTTTCAATTTGTCTGCGGCCGCCTGTTGTGCTTATTCTGTCGTACGGAGATTTTTTAAATTTCCTTTTTTAAAGGGATCGGCTCACCTCAAATCGTGTCTGTTTTTTCTGTTTCTTTATTTTCTATAAGGGATAATAAAAATTTGGAATACAAAAAGTAGTGTTATATTTCAATACTCACGAAGATATTAGGTGATAAAGTGGTGGATCGATCGGCCCGAAATGAAAAAGTGTTAATGTCCCATACAAACAAGGCAGGACAATTACACTTTTTCATTTCGGGCCGATCGATCCACCACTTTACCACCTAATATCTTCGTGAGTATTGAAATATAACACTACTTTTTGTATTCCAAATTTTTATTGTCCCTTATAGAAAATAAAGAAACAAAAAAAACAGACACGATTTGAGGTGAGCCGATCCCTTTAATAACTATGCACAATGTCCCACGTGGGTATGGGGAACTAGAATATTATGGTAAACTGTTTTCTCGTGAGCCTGACTTTATCGTATATTTCGGGTAAGGTGTGAACTGGGGCCGTTTTCCCAACATTTGCATAGTACGCCTACAACATGGGAGGTGTACTTAGCGGTGGAAGTATCCCGGTAATTCAGTATACAGTAGTATTCAGTAAAATGGACACAACATCCAGCACTTGTGAGAAAATTTTCTATAAAAAGCCACTACAAAAACATAATTTCGGACGTTTCTCACTTTCTCAGTATTCGGTAAGCGACTGCATCACTAAAACTTGGCCAAATAGACACCTAACTAAGGACTGCAGATTCCACAAAACATTTGTGAAACTGGGTGTTATTTTTTCTTATCCACGCGTGGCTTGACATCATACGAAGTGCATATTGAAAAGCTATTCACTGAATTGTGACTAGTGACTTTCCTACATCGGTTTCCTCAGGATGACTTGGGATGGGGAATCCAAAACCATCAATTATGGAATAAAGGAAGATGACGATTTGAACATTTTCAAACAAAATCATTTACAAACTCCGAAATTAAGGGAATTCATGGATAGTGGCTGGACAGGTGAAAATTTGCTTTCCAAAAAGGGCATAGGTATAAGTATAGGTATAAGTATACTCTCTCCGCTCCATATCCATAGCTTTCACTATGCAGGTCTAATTACTGTATTATTCCACGTTACACATGAAATATTTTCATTTATATGGCCAACAAAACAAGTCATTTGATACTTTCCCATACAAATCTCTCATTTGTTGTACAAAATCTATCTCACCTCTGTTTTTTAGTTACAAATTAGTTGTATTAACGAAAGTTAATCATGATCGGTGCCTCAAATGCATTCCCGAAGACAACCGTGTGTATCAGGATGCTCTATCGATCCGGACCACCCTGGCTGGCTCCGCGTTGCGTGCCGCGTGGCGGCGAATTATCGATCGGGACAGGAGGGGTGGTCACCGGCGCCGCCCGCTCGGCCGAGCGTTTTGCGCTTCACTGTAAATTTTCATGTATTTTCGAGGGTTTTGCGTAATTCGCAATATATTTATGCACAGGGTTTTCTAGGGGAAAACCATGTGGCAAGATGTATTTCAGCCTAGACTGATCTTGCCACAGGGTTTTCTGAAAACCATGTGGCAAGATGTATTTCAGCCTAGACTGATCTTGCCACAGGGTTTTCTCTAGAAAACAGTGTGGCAAGATGTATTTCAGCCTAGACTGATCTTGCCACAGGGTTTTCAAAAACCATGTGGCAAGATGTATTTCAGCCTAGATGATCTTGCCACAGGGTTTTCTAGGAGAAAACAATGTGGCAAGATGTATTTCAGCCTAGACTGATCTTGCCACAGGGTTTTCTAGAAAAACCATGTGGCAAGATGTATTTCAGCCTAGACTGATCTTGCCACAGGTTTTCTGTGGCAAAACCATGTGGCAAGATGTATTTCAGCCTAGACTGATCTTGCCACAGGGTTTTCTTTAAAAGAAATCAATGGCAAAGTCCTAGACTGATCCTTGCCACAGGGTTTTCTGATAGAAAAACAATGTGGCAAGATGTTCAGCCTAGACTGATCTTGCCACAGGGTTTTTCTAGAGAAAACCATGTGGCAAGATGTATTTCAGCCTAGACTGATCTTGCCACAGGGTTTTCTCAGAAAACCATGTGGCAAGATGTATTTCAGCCTAGACTGATCTTGCCACAGGGTTTTTCTCCTTGAAAACAATGTGGCAAGATTGTATTTCAGCCTAGACTGTCTTGCCACAGGGTTTTCTAGAAGAAAACCATGTGGCAAGATGTATTTCAGCCTAGACTGATCTTGCCACAGGGTTTTCTCCTAGAAAACAGTGGCAAGATGTGGCAAGATGTATTTCAGCCTAGACTGATCTTGCCACAGGGTTTTCTAAGAAAAACCATGTGGCAAGATGTATTTCAGCCTAGACTGATCTTGCCACAGGGGTTTTCTGGAAAACCATGTGGCAAGATGTATTTCAGCTAGACTGATCTTGCCACAGGGTTTTTCTTTTAGAAAACATGTGGCAAGATGTATTTCAGCCTAGACTGATCTTGCCACAGGAGAAAACCATGTGGCAAGATGTATTTCAGCCTAGACTGATCTTGCCACAGGGTTTTCCTAAGAAAACAATGTGGCAGGTGTATTTCAGCCTAGACTGATCTTGCCACAGGGTTTTCTCTAGAAAACCATGTGGCAAGATGTATTTCAGCCTAGACTGATCTTGCCACAGGGTTTTCTAGAAAAACCATGTGGCAAGATGTATTTCAGCCTAGACTGATCTTGCCACAGGGTTTTCTGTTAAAACCATGTGGCAAGATGTATTTCAGCCTAGACTGATCTTGCCACAGGGTTTTCTAGGAGAAACCATGTGGCAAGATGTATTTCAGCTAGACTGATCTTGCCACAGGGTAAAAACTGTGGCAAGATGTATTTCAGCCTAGACTGATCTGCCACAGGGTTTTCTGAAAAAACAGTGGCAAGGTGTATTTCAGCTAGACTGATCTTGCCACAGGGTTTAAAACCATGTGGCAAGATGTATTTCAGCCTAGACTGATCTTGCCACAGGGTTTTCTTAGAAACCTGTGGCAAGATGTATTTCAGCCTAGACTGATCTTGCCACAGGTTTTAGAAAACCATGTGGCAAGATGTATTTCAGCCTAGACTGATCTTGCCACAGGGTTTTCTGGAGAAAAACCATGTGGCAAGATGTATTTCAGCCTAGACTGATCTTGCCACAGGGTTTTCTTAGAAAACAATGTGGCAAGATGTATTTCAGCCTAGACTGATCTTGCCACAGGGTTTTCTAGAAAACCATGTGGCAAGATGTATTTCAGCCTAGACTGATCTTGCCACAGGGTTTTCTCCGAAAAACAATGTGGCAAGATGTATTTCAGCCTAGACTGATCTTGCCACAGGGTTTTCTTAAAAACCATGTGGCAAGATGTATTTCAGCCTAGACTGATCTTGCCACAGGGTTTTCTCCTAGAAAACAATGTGGCAAGTTGTATTTCAGCCTAGACTGATCTTGCCACAGGGTTTTCTAGAAAAACCATGTGGCAAGATGTATTTCAGCCTAGACTGATCTTGCCACAGGGTTTTCTAGGAGAAAACCATGTGGCAAGATGTATTTCAGCCTAGACTGATCTTGCCACAGGGTTTTCAGAAAAACAGTGTGGCAAGATGTATTTCAGCCTAGACTGATCTTGCCACAGGGTTTTCTCCTAGAAAACAATGTGGCAAGTTGTATTTCAGCCTAGACTGACTGATCTTGCCACAGGGTTTTCAAAACCAATGTGGCAAGATGTATTTCAGCCTAGACTGATCTTGCCACAGGGTTTTCTTAAAACAGTGTGGCAAGATGTATTTCAGCCTAGACTGATCTTGCCACAGGGTTTTCTAGGAGAAACCATGTGGCAAGATGTATTTCAGCCTAGACTGATCTTGCCACAGGGTTTTCTCCTAAAAACATGTGGCAAGATGTATTTCAGCCTAGACTGATCTTGCCACAGGGTTAACTTAAAACCATGTGGCAAGATGTATTTCAGCCTAGACTGATCTTGCCACAGGGTTTTCTCTAGAAAACCATGTGGCAAGATGTATTTCAGCCTAGACTGATCTTGCCACAGGGTTTTCTCCTAGAAAACAATGTGGCAAGATGTATTTCAGCCTAGACTGATCTTGCCACAGGGTTAAAACCATGTGGCAAGATGTATTTCAGCCTAGACTGATCTTGCCACAGGGTTTTCTCCTAGAAAACAGTGTGGCAGGGTGTATTTCAGCCTAGACTGATCTTGCCACAGGGTTTTCTCCCAGAAAACCATGTGGCAAGATGTATTTCAGCCTAGACTGATCTTGCCATAGGGTTTTCTCCTAGAAAACCATGTGGCAAGATGTATTTCAGCCTAGACTGTTCTTGCCACAGGGTTAAAACCATGTGGCAAGATGTATTTCAGCCTAGACTGATCTTGCCACAGGGTTTTCTTAGAAACCATGTGGCAAGATGTATTTCAGCCTAGACTGATCTTGCCACAGGGTTTTTCAGAAAAACCATGTGGCAAGATGTATTTCAGCCTAGACTGATCTTGCCACAGGGTTTTCTAAAACCTGTGAAAACCATGTGGCAAGATGTATTTCAGCCTAGACTGATCTTGCCACAGGGTTTTCAAAAACCGTGTGGCAAGATGTATTTCAGCCTAGACTGATCTTGCCACAGGGTTTTCTCCTAGAAAACAATGTGGCAAGGTTGTATTTCAGCCTAGACTGATCTTGCCACAGGTTAAAAACATGTGTGGCAAGATGTATTTCAGCCTAGACTGATCTTGCCACAGGGTTTTAAAACTAAAACATGTGGCAAGATGTATTTCAGCCTAGACTGATCGCCACATGGGTTTTCTAGGAGAAAACAGTGTGGCAAGATGTATTTCAGCCTAGACTGATCTTGCCACAGGGTTTTCTAGAAACCATGTGGCAAAATGTATGTATTTCAGCCTAGACTGATCTTGCCACAGGGTTTTCTAGGAGAAAACATGTGGCAAGATGTATTTCAGCCTAGACTGATCTTGCCACAGGGTTTTCAAAACTTAGAAACCATGTGGCAAGATGTATTTCAGCCTAGACTGATCTTGCCACAGGGTTTTCTAGAAGAAAACCATGTGGCAAGATGTATTTCAGCCTAGACTGATCTTGCCACAGGGTTTTCTAGGAGAAAACCATGTGGCAAGATGTATTTCAGCCTAGACTGATCTTGCCACAGGGTTTTCTAGGAGAAAACCATGTGGCAAGATGTATTTCAGCCTAGACTGATCTTGCCACAGGGTTTTAGAAACCATGTGGCAAGATGTATTTCAGCCTAGACTGATCTTGCCACAGGGTTTTCTAGGAGAAAACCATGTGGCAAGATGTATTTCAGCCTAGACTGATCTTGCCACAGGGTTAAAACCATGTGGCAAGATGTATTTCAGCCTAGACTGATCTTGCCACAGGGTTTTCTAGAAACCATGTGGCAAGATGTATTTCAGCCTAGACTGATCTTGCCACAGGGTTTTCTTAAAACCATGTGGCAAGATGTATTTCAGCCTAGACTGATCTTGCCACAGGGTTTTCTAAAAACCATGTGGCAAGATGTTTAGCAGACTTGCCACAGGGTTTTCTCCCAGAAAACAATGTGGCAAGATGTATTTCAGCCTAGACTGATCTTGCCACAGGGTTTTCTAGAAAAACCATGTGGCAAGATGTATTTCAGCCTAGACTGATCTTGCCACAGGGTTTTCTCCTAGAAAACCATGTGGCAAGATGTATTTCAGCCTAGACTGATCTTGCCACAGGGTTTTCTAGGAGAAAACCATGTGGCAAGATGTATTTCAGCCTAGACTGATCTTGCCACAGGGTTTTCTCCTAGAAAACCATGTGGCAAGATGTATTTCAGCCTAGACTGATCTTGCCACAGGGTTAAAACCATGTGGCAAGATGTATTTCAGCCTAGACTGATCTTGCCACAGGGTTTTCTAAGAAAACCATGTGGCAAGATGTATTTCAGCCTAGACTGATCTTGCCACAGGGTTTTCTGAGAAAACCATGTGGCAAGATGTATTTCAGCCTAGACTGATCTTGCCACAGGGTTAAAACCGTGTGGCAAGATGTATTTCAGCCTAGACTGATCTTGCCACAGGGTTTTCTCCTAGAAAACAATGTGGCAAGATGTATTTCAGCCTAGACTGATCTTGCCACAGGGTTTTCTTAGAAACCATGTGGCAAGATGTATTTCAGCCTAGACTGATCTTGCCACAGGGTTTTCTAGAAGAAAACCATGTGGCAAGATGTATTTCAGCCTAGACTGATCTTGCCACAGGGTTTTCTAGGAGAAAACCATGTGGCAAGATGTATTTCAGCCTAGACTGATCTTGCCACAGGGTTTTCTAGAAAACATGTGGCAAGATGTATTTCAGCCTAGACTGATCTTGCCACAGGGTTTTCAAAAAACATGTGGCAAGATGTATTTCAGCTTAGACTGATTGCCACAGGGTTTTCAAAAAACCATGTGGCAAGATGTATTTCAGCCTAGACTGATCTTGCCACAGGGTTTTCTTAGAAAACATGTGGCAAGATGTATTTCAGCCTAGACTGATCTTGCCACAGGGTTAAAACCATGTGGCAAGATGTATTTCAGCCTAGACTGATCTTGCCACAGGGTTTTCTCCCAGAAAACAATGTGGCAAGAGTGTATTTCAGCCTAGACTGATCTTGCCACAGGGTTTTCTCCTAGAAAACATGTGGCAAGATGTATTTCAGCCTAGACTGATCTTGCCACAGGGTTTTCTGGAGAAAACAATGTGGCAAGGTGTATTTCAGCCTAGACTGATCTTGCCACAGGGTTTTCTCCCAGAAAACAGTGTGGCAGGGTGTATTTCAGCCTAGACTGATCTTGCCACAGGGTTTTCTCCTAGAAAACCATGTGGCAAGATGTATTTCAGCCTAGACTGATCTTGCCACAGGGTTAAAACCATGTGGCAAGATGTATTTCAGCCTAGACTGATCTTGCCACAGGGTTAAAACCATGTGGCAAGATGTATTTCGCCTAGGTTTTATGTGGCAATGTATTTCAGCCTAGACTGATCTTGCCACAGGGTTTTCTCATTGGCAAGATGTATTTCAGCCTAGACTGATCTTGCCACAG